>OZ005659.1:266675995-266955492 GCA_963930645.1 Salticus scenicus
CTATAATTTTAATAAAATGAAAGTGATATGTGATACAAAGTTTTATATAATTAGATAGCATGGTTATATAAAAACAAACATTTTCTTCAGTCTGCCCCCCTCTTAGCAAATCGTCCAGATATGTGCACACTCACTGTAATTTTAATAAGCAGAAAATTGCGTAGATACAAAGTTTTTTTAAATCGACAATGCGGTAGTTTAAAGGAATAATATATTTTATTTCTATCTGCGTCCTCTTGCCCCCCCCCCCCCCCCAAATGTATAATACCCTCATTTTGATCTTCATAAAAGTAAGTGATAGTTATAGAATATGTCATTAAAATCGGTAAAATGGTGATATAAAAAAATATTTTATATTTCCTCTGCCCCCCCCCCCCCCCCTCAAGTATGTCTGACCTTACTGTGATTTTTTTTCACAAATTGTATTCAATTTATACAAAGTTTTTGTTTAAATCGATAATAGTGTAGTTTAAAGAAGAATATATTTTTATTTCCATCGGTCCCCTCCTTGCCTCCCCCCAGGTATATAATGCACTCATTGTAATCTTCATGAAAATTAAGTGGTAGTTATAGAATATGTCATTAAAATCGCTAAAATGGTGATATAAAGAATCACTTAATTTTTCCTCCCCCCCCCCCCCTTGTTTAACCCCCCCCCCCCCCCCACACACACACTAAGTATGTCTGACACTTACTGTAAATTTTTAATAAATTATACGTGATTATACAAAAAAAAATTAATCAATAATAGAATAATTTAAAGAAGAATATATTTTATTTTTATCTGCCCCCCTTGCTCCTCCCCCCCAGGTAATATAATACACTCACTGTGATCTTCATAAAAAGTTAGTGATAGTTATAGAATATAGCATTAAAGTAGATAAAACTGTGATATAAAAGATAATTTTATTTTCCTCTGCACCCCCCTCCCCTAAAGTTTGCCTGACACTTACAGTAATTTTTTCACAAATTGTATCGTGATTATACAAATTTTCATTAAAATCGGTAAGATTTTATGTAAAAACAATTGTTTTCTTTCGATCTGCTCCTGCCCCCCCTCCCCCACCCCCCATCTTCCCCGAGGTATATACTAAATAAAATGTTGTACCAAATCAATTGAAATTTCTAAATGTGTAATTTGAAAGCCGTTTTTATACATCATTATTTGATATTTATTATTTTGCGATTTGCGAATTAAAAAAGTGCCCTTTTTTTCCGGGTGCCCTTTTTTCCGGTGCCCTTTTTTTCCGGGATCCATTAATCTGTTATCTCAAAGTTTTTCTATCTCAAAGTTTTCTCGCTAGAACACTAAACGTCAATAATGAGGATAGCCTTGAAATTTAAAACTATCAGAAGAATTGTTTAAGTTAATATATTTTTTTGTCAGTTGTGTATATTAATTTAGAAGTGAAATAATCAGATAATAATATTTTACAAAATTAATTCGGGCGTTAACGGGTTAATTTACCCAAGATTACTATGAGCTCTTGATGCTCAATTAGCTTTCGTGCTAAGTATACTATTCTCAGAAATAAAATTTTTATGTTTTCTTTCATTATTCATATAAAAAAAAATATTTCATGTTTAAAAAGAAAAGATTGGTAAATTGTTTTTGGCGCTAAATGAAAACTAATATTTAAATGACTAAATTTTAAAACTATTATAATATTATTTTCTTATTTAATTAAATAAAAAAAAAATAATAATAATAAACATTTCAAAAATGGGGCTTCGAGATGCACTAAGACACCTCAAGCGAATTCTTGTTGAATCTCTTGACTGTACGAGTACCAACCTTACGCTTCGCTGTCCACAGACACACCGACACCGCACCATACATTTGTATATATAAATAAAATATATTTATATTAAATTCCCTTTAAAATTCCTTCTTTTATAAGTTTACGTTTTTTGTAACCGAAAAAGTATTAAAATTGGAAAAATAATTTTATTAATTTTTTAATACATTTAAGTTAATATAACTGTTCAAATAAATTTAAAACACCAAACTTATTTAAGTTAACTACTTATCTAATCGGCTTCTGTGGGGAAATATTCAACTGTTTGGTTTCCGTTCTCATTCTTTTCATTACTGTCATTAAAAATTATATATATATTTGTGTGTGTGTGGGGGGGGGGGGGGGTATTTTTTTTTTTTTTTTTTTTTTTTTTAACCTAATATAAAAAAAATTTTTTCTTTTACTAAACAGTTGTTCTGCGTAATACTGCTCAAATAAGTGAGATATATGTAATATTTAATTCCGTTGTTTAAGTAATTTTAAAAAGATTTTTTTTCCGTGCAATTATTTACCAATTCATTCACTGTATTCAATAAAAAAACAGCAAATAATCAGCTTCCTTTGGAAAAAAATCAATCCTCTCTTCTTATCTCCTTCCTCGTTCCCTCCCTTCTTGAGGGACCATCTTTAACAAAATTACTCAAATGCAAGAAAGGTAACCCTACTCCGTACCAAGTGGACATGACAATAATGATTGATGATCATTTCCTCTCACGGTGGTGTGCGGGACATAATCATCCGGGAATACTGGATGAAGTCTGGTACCTCAAAAATGTATAAAACAGTTTTATAAAACATGTAAAATTTGCATCTACAAATAAAATTAATTAAGAATTATGCAACATGTACAGTAATCCAAATATATAATACGTATAATGTAAGTTATATTTGTATTTTTAAGCTTGACATTTCTTTTTGAGACATTAAATTAATCTGCAGAGCTTTAAAAAAATAAATAAAAAAAAAATCTACAGCATTCTTTGGTGTGCTGCACTCTTTCTGCTGGGGGTATTAGTAACTAAAACATTTTAAGATGATAATAGATATGGATGCAGTTGTTATAACCATTTGTTGATTATATGAAAAAAATAAAAGAAAAAGAAGGAAAGAATGTTTCTATTAAAAAAAAAAAAAAAGAAAGAAAAAGGTTTTACTGAGTTTTTGAGAAAAATCTGGAAGCTCATCAGAGGATGAGTTTTCACAGCAATGCGTACTCTGACATCAGTTTAACAGTCAATCCTGATGTTACCATTAATATTGAAAATTCTGTCAAGTCTTTGTTTTTTAAGATAATTTACTTTTTAATTCTTCTACTTTATCATCACAACTTGACCTAGTAACCAGATTTATTAAGTAAAATATGTTTTTAGTTATTGCTATGTTTTCCCTGATTTTTATAAAATGTTGTAAAGTCTGAAATCAAATGTGTAGCATTTTTTTTGTGTAATTAAATTGCCAATTACTTTACTCTGTTTGAAGTACACGATACAATAAATACTGACTGACTAGTACTGTTTGTAAGAATCTTATTTTCTATTCATAAAACACAGAAATCAGAAATCCAGTGTCTAATAATTATCCCATACATTTCTAAGAATTACCCCCCCCCCCCCCCCCCAAGACACGTTTTTATTTATTTATTTATTTTTTCTTTATTTAGAAAAACATTTAATGAGTATTCCAATAAGATAATTCATATAATATTAAAAATATAAAATGTGAACTATATTCCCCCTAAAAAAAAAAAAAAAAAACTTTTTTAAACAAAAGTTTATTTTTCATCTAACAATTACCCCGGTTACCCTATCTGTTTTTGAACCAAATGGGCAACTTTCTTGCAATATTAACATTTTTATGTGAGGGGGGAAAAACAAGATTCTTATAGTCTCATGTTCTAATGGGTACTCTAATTTCATAGTTGCTCAGTATCATAAATTTTTGGTATCACTGTGAAATAAGCTTTTTCATTTTATTAATTATAAATATTTATTAAAAAAATCTAAAGAAAACATTCACACGTAATTGTACTGAAAAATTATAGCCATTGACAGCTCCATGATTTCTTTACTTTTTTTCATAAATTTTGCTTTAAAATATTGTTCTATAAAAACAAGTAGATTTTTATTAAATTTTATTGAATTATCTGTATACTCTCAACTTATTAAACTTAGTTATTTATTAATTTCAGGCAGACAATAAAGTTAAGTTTTGGGAAGTTGGCAAGGTTCACGGATGGAAACTGTATTGCTCAACTTGGAGATACTTCAGTCATGGTTACAGCAGTCTGTAAAAAGAAGTCTGCAGCTGCATCTTTTGTGCCACTTATGGTAAAAAGATTTTATTATTCTACCAAAGTAATCAAATTATTGTTTGATTATTAAAATTAATTCTTGAGTTCCAGTAATTTATATTTTATAACTATTCTCGAATAATATTCATTTGGTTATGTATGGAACTTTTATCTTAATTGATATTCTGAATAAATTAATATAGTTTTAGAAAAAAATATATATATACGAGGGTTGTCCGTAAAATAAGGTTACCAACGAATTTTCACAATGAAAAACATGTTTATTGGCATTGAATAATACATATTTGGAAAGCCTAGACTTTTCCCTATTTTTCAACATAATCACCGTTGAGAAGTTGCGATCAATGCATTTTTGTATGCGGTGTACCATCTTCTTAATGCCTGAATCATAGACCTCTGCCGCCATGCAGCGAAGGTAGCTTAAAATCTCTTCTTTCAGCTCCATGAATGCAAGACTTGCTGACATCAGGGATCATCTCGCTGTGGTCCCGAACCATCACCCTTTATCTTTCAGCATTGCTTCTTCCATTTTTGCAATTGTTTCATCTGAAACCGATGGTTGGCCAGAATGTTTTTCATCATCTATGTCTGTATGTCCTTCTTTGAATTCTGTGCACCATTTGCACTCATGTTGCATGCTCATACACTTTTCCCCATACACTTCACACACTTGGGAATGAATATCCACCAGCACAGCGTTTTTTGCACACAAAAAACGAATCACAGAGCTTAATTCACAGCTGATGTGAGAAGTGAGTGGGAGCTCCATCTCTCACAGCCACCAAGACAAGAATGAATGCTCGCCGGGGCAGGGACTGGGAGAAAGGGAGCCAAGCTATACGCCAGTGTCGCCAAAACTTGCATAACAGCGTTCCTACGTCTGCAGCTCCTTCGGAACCTTATTTTACAGAGCTTCGTATATTAAAGGCCTTTAAAATTTCTTCATTTTTAGAAAACATTTCTGTATCTTTCAACTGTCTTAATTTTATTTCTAATTATAATGATTTAAACCAAACAAATACTCTTTTTTCTGTGGAATTTTATCAAAAAATCCAAAATGTCTTTAATAAAACATTCCAGCTTGTGGAATAGATTTGATCTTTAAAGAAGAATGTGTCGAAAATTGCAGAGCAAACAGCTTTAGTGCAGAACAGTTTTAGATATATATTTAGGTATTAGGAAAAAAATATTGGGAGTTTTGCCTTTGGGAATGCTTGTTTTGTTAAAAAAATTACACTACAAAGGATGAAGCATCCATATCGGAAAAATCCAAATCCGTAAATAGGCACTTTACAGAAATCAGCTAATCTAAAACAGGTCCTTAGAAAATTTGATGAATTTAAAATGGACAGTTGATAAAATCTGACAATTTATAAAAGTTTTCTTTAGCGCATTTTGAAAATTGTGTATTATGATATAAAACAGCAAATATTTAGCATAATAATTGAACTATGAATGAATGCACAAGAATATTGTTGATTTATAATATTAAATCTATATACCAGGTGATCCAAGAAATCACAGGAAAAACAAAAATTATATTATTTAAGAAATACTGACTGTAGCACTATGCGTTTTTCACTGAAATGCACAGTGTTGTGCATTTGTGCAATCTCATAATAAATTTTAACTACCAGTGCTGTATCTCTTGACAATATTATGATTTTCTTTACAGAATGATTAACAGTTGTAATAAGCAATAAATATCTAATTTAAATATTCGCTAACATCTGAAATTATAAGCCAGGTTAATCAGCCAAGTATCAGAAAGAATGCAGCATGGCATTTTTCTTATACATATAAAGATCCCAAACTGTTTTGCCCGTTTCACTGCTAACTGCATTGTGCTACTATCCAGTGACATATCCAGAATTTAACTTTTGGGAGGGGCTTAGCTTTTTCAAGATGTTATTCCAGAAAAATTTACAATCGTAGTATTAGTGTGCATTCCGTAGACACATTAGACTACATTAAGAAATTGTTGCAATGATTTATTTATAATTATTATATGGAAAAATTTTGAAAGATTTATCAAAAACTTTTGAATAATACAAGCACGCATGCATCTATGTAATACGTTAATTGGGATTACAATTAAAAACATAAAATGTAATTAAAGTGGATGATAATCATTTAAAAAAAAAAAGTCAATCCCTTCTTATATATACTACATGCAAGGATGATTACTCACAAAATTTGCACGTAGTTACGATTTGATGTCATTATGATTTGTACAAAATAAAAATATTAAAATGTGATTTATAGAAATAACTTTCGTAGAACATAATGTTTTCAAAATTTTTTAGGTGTCTCTGTACAAAAGCCAGTGTTACATTATTTACCCCCAATTTAAATCGGGAACAACCCATAGTAAATTTGAATAATGTGTATCAGTTTCAAGAAATTCTGTGAATATTTATGAAAGTTGGAGCTCACAGGTAAATGGACAAAAAGATAGATTAATTCATATAATAATCACTCTTAAGCATTGCTAGAAAGTGCTAAAAATGATTAATGCAAATGAATTCCAGCCATTTCCAATTATAGCCATTGATGTAACTGAATACTTTTTGTTTTTGTAGCCCTGTAAATCTTAATGCTGACCACATTACATTATAGGAAGGCTTTTTTTGTGCATATGCATTGTTAATGTCAATTTCCTTATGATTTGTGCGAAATAAAAGTGCTAAATAGGATTTATCGAAATACATCTCATAGGACACAAGGAAGTTCCTTCTGATGCTCCTGTAGACATTCAGTGGCAGCCCTACAAACACATCTTCTTTGCAGGACATTTATAGCACATCTTGAGGATGTAATGTGGATGAAAGGGATATCTTCAGGATGAACTGCAGATCAGGGTATTTACCTCATCTTCAGTAGGGAACATCCCACAGTGAACTTGAACAATATACAGTAACTGCCGCTTAATAAAATCACTGGTTAATAAACTCACAAGGAAACATCCAAAAGGTGGCATCTTTAAAAAGTATTGAAAAAAATATATGTTATTCTCCTCTTCATAAAACACCAGAAAATGAAAAAAAATATCGGCTGATATTAATTACAGCGACCACAAAAAATTATCAAAATTAAGCATATTTGGCTATTTCATACTGCTAGGCGATTGATTTTGAGTACTTGGCGGAAAAGCAAAACACGGTTCCGTTCGTACACGGCAATCTCGGTGCTAGCAAACGTATCGCCTAACAGTGCTAAATCGCCAAATAGGCTTAATTTTGATAATTTTTTGTGGTCGCTATAATTAATTTCAGCCAATATTTTTTTCATTTTCTGGTGTTTTATGAAGAGTAGAATCACATATATTTTTTTAAATACTTTTTGAAGATGACACCTTTTGAATGTTTCCTTGTCAGCCGCTTAATCTGATCAAATTACCAGGACCGGAATCAAATCAAAACAAATTACTTTTAAAGCCGCCGCTTAATGAAATCAACATTGCCGGTTAATAAACTCAAAACTATCTCCTCAGCAGCCAAAAATACATTTATGCACACTAAAAAAAAAAAAAAAAAATGTGATTTTTTTTTTTAATAAGAAAAGAAATTAAAGCACACAAATCCCTCCGTTATCGCTCATTGTCAAAGGTTTTACACTTGCAGCACAGTTACAAATTAAACACACCCCATGACTCATCTCCATAACAATTTCAAGGAAGTTTTTTTTCAAAACGCAGTAATAAGTTACAAATTTGATTTAAAATTATATATTTTTTTAATTTATAATTATTAAAGGGAATTGCTAGTTCTTATTTTAAAATTACTATAATTCATGAGGTTTAAACGAAAAGATTTTAAATTTATAAGAACAACGTGAACTTTTGGTAAAGTAATGATGATTTTCCTCAAACGAAAGTGCATGGGAACTTGGAATGCGTTTAATTTATTTATATCGAAGAAACAAATTATTAATTATTTATGAAAAATTAATTATATTGTTTACTAATTCCATTATTCATCACATTTTGAAGTTTCTTTCCAAATTCAGAGAAGTAGAACTTCCTTAAGTGCAGGAACATTCACCGGATATAAGAATCAGCCACTTAATAAAATCACCTTTTCTCAAGACGAATATGATTTTAATAAGTGGCATGAACTGTATATTTTTTTCAAGGAATTTACGGGAGTTACGAGTGCAGATAGACAAACTAAACTCATAAACACTTTTCAGTTTTGTTGGAAAGTATTAAAAAAAAAAAAAAAAAGAAAAGAAATACAGCAAAACCTTTGTAAGAATGCCACTCATGATGCTGTAAAAAATGGCCCTTTAAAGAAGTCACTTTTTGCTGGAAGTTGTTCGGGATATCATAATTCAGGCAAAAATTATTATGAATAAAATGGACTCAATTATTCAAATTGACATTATTTGTCTATACTGCTTTGTACTAACTCATTAATATTGGTTTTAATTTTAAATGCTTTTTTGCAGTCATTTTATTTCTAAGAATTCTTTTTTATCCTAGATCAAATGAGTCAACATCATTTCTCAATGAATAAGGGGTTTGAATGAAGGCCACTGAAAACTTTTGGTAAAAATAATAGGTTTAGCTTATAGTTTTTAATCTAAACTACAGTGAAATACGTTTAACACAAAGACGCTTAACATGAAAAATCGGTTAACACGAAATGATATAGTGGTCTGGACAGTACACTATGCTATTTAATACATTTTTTTTCTTTTAGTATGAAAAAAATTTGCTTTTGATCTACAGTGGAATGTTTGCCACGACAGAGATGCCAACATTTTAATTTATTCAAAAGCATTTTTAGACCCACCTTTTATTTCCATACCACTTTTTCCTTAAGAGTAATTTTTTTCTTATTTTATCGTAGTTACATATCGAAGGAAAGTAGTCTATAAATAAAGTGGTGTGGATTGAAGGCGGGGCTAAAAATGCTCTGGAATAAATTAAAATGTTGGCAACTATGCTACAATATGTTGCCTTTGATGATCATGTGTTTACAGCACCGACAATGAGATTTTTGACATCGTTCATCACTAAAATGATTTCATTTATGTAAATTTTGATGATGAATCTGACAACTGCATTAACGATGCAGTTCCTGTCCCTTCTGCTTCTTAAATGAAGAAAATAATGAGTATCTGCAGTTATTTAGATGTGCATTCGAATTCAGAGATGAATAAAACAATGCATAATCTCAATCAATTTTTGAACAATATGGTGCTGAAAAAGATAGTAAAAGATATCTGATTCCCCCCCCCCCCCCAAAAAAAAAAAAAATAAAAAATAAAAATAAAAAAATAAATAAATAATAATATTTGTACTTGATTTTTATCCTAATGGATGTAAGAATAAGTTAGTTTAATTTTACAAGAAATGGAAATAATAATTGACGACATGGTAAACATAGGCTAGATTTGTACTTTTTTTACAAATCTTTTTACACGAAATTCTTTTAACACGAAAAAATATTTTGGTCCCCTCAGTTTCGTGTTAAACGTTTTTCACTGTATGTTTAATATTTTTATTTTTAAATCAAACACTACTCTCTTAAAAGCTTTTAAAGTTATTACTTGAGTATTGGTAGGGCACAAAATTCACTTTTCCAAGCCTATAATCAGGGTTAGAAATAAGCGGTCGTTAGTCGCATTTTGCGACCAGTTTTTTCATTTTGACGCCTAGAGTTCCAATCATAGGTGCCATATTTGACACCTAGATTTTTTTTATCGTCATACCTAATAATTTTCCCAATCCCATCAGACTGTAAACAAGTCTATTTCAGTCAATTGAACCTAATGAAAACTGATTTAACACGTTAATCGCCATGTCAGTCATATGTGTCTGACGCATTTTTAACTAGGAAATAACCCTAAAAGGAATATGATATACGCCGAGTAATTATTAACACGTTAATCGCCATGGCAGTCATATGTGCCTGACGCATTTTTAACATGCATTTTAAACTAAATTGTCTAATAAAGTTACCATGGCCCATGTGAAAATTTTTCTGATATTATCGTGGCGATTAACGTGTTAAGAAATCATATCTCTATGATAGTAGTTGACGATTTTTTAATGATTAAATTAAACAGCCCTAAATTGGAAGATTTCTGCCCAGAAAATGCTATTAAATTGTGGTGGAATGTTGTATCTTTTGGGTGAAGAATGAATTTGCGATTTTAAATATGTATGTTTAATATTGTCAATGTAATTACATTCATTACGTAAATCTTTTTTATATAATCTTGCATATATTATTTACAAGTTGATACTTTATTATTATTATTATTATTTAATATACACATTTAATTATAGATGACACCTAGATTTTTCATTTTGACGCCCAAAAAATTTAATCCAGGCGTTAATTTGACGCCTAGTTTCAAAATTCTTATTTCTAACACTGCCTATAATATGTCCAGGGTGGTTATAATTAAACTTCCCCTTTAAACAGTGCAAACGGAATGCAATGAAATTTGGCATACAGACTGTACACATACCTGCCAACCTTTGAAAATATAATTTGTAGCACACCAATTTTAAAAATAGATTGGATGGTTGATTGGTTCATTTTTATCGTGTAACACATGAATCCTAAACAAATGAATTGATAAGTATAAAGGATTTAAGTACATATTCTAGATTTTTCAGGAGACGAAAAATAAAGTTAAACTAAAAACTAATCAGAAGAATGGGATCTAGACATAATATCTCGGGACAAAATATCGCGTCAAAAATTAGTATGATCTATTTGAAAATTTGATTTTGTGTCACGTGTGATCTTTGGAGGGGGCCACAGGGCCTTATAAATATTAATTAATTAATTAAAATAAATAAATCATAGAGTTGAATTTCTTTATTTTATCTATGTTTACTTTTAAGTTATTTTATCTTTTGCTTTTCACTATTCAAAATACATTTTAAAAATCGTGTACATCACTGTCGACATTAAAGCTGAACACTGTTTACAAACTTGAATTAAAAATTTTTAAATTAATAAGCATGATTGAATTCATTTTGACTAATTTTGACAAAAGTTAATAAATATAGTCTTTAAACTATTTTAAGTAAAATTTATAAAAAAATTTTTTTAGGTTTGTTTTTTTAGGTTTAAATTTTTTTTTAGAATGTCAGTGCTCTGACTAAGGTATGTGTTGTTATGAAATTTTATACAACAATACTAATTCTACCAAATTCTACAACAATACATTTTTGCTTTGTATTTATTTACGTCCGCGAGATTTTGTCTCCAACCTCAGAAGAATCAATTAGGAAAAAGGGATTATGTTGATTTATACCATTCAGTGATGGTCAACCTTCATTTAATAAAGGGAAAAAATTGAATTAAATATTTTATACCAAAGATTAATGCTAAATTTCTGACTTGAATCTTTTTTCTACCAATGGATTTTCTCAAAGACTAAATGACATGGATTTAAATCCTTTATACCAATCGATAGAGAATTTTTTTTCTGAGTCTGACTATGTACTGAACTCAAAATCGATGTTTTTGGACTTAAATCTTTTATGCTTATCAGTACAGATATGTATATTACCGTATTTTCTCACGTATAATCCACAGTACTATTTTCAGCCCTGATGAAAATTTTTTCCCAGATAATACCCACCGCCGGATGACCATTATTTGCAGCTGAAATCCAGCCACATTACGTTTAATTTTTTTTTTACTCTCCCTCCCCAACACCCCAACCTCAGATTAAACATTTTTAAAAGTTATTATTTTTACCTAAATAATTTGCATTAGTGTTCATATATAATGAAAGACTGTTTCAGAAACAAACACAATTTATAAAACCAGGTGTAAAATAATTTTATTCAAAATGCAGAATTACTGCTTTTACACTAAAATCAACCATTTATTATAAAGCAAATTTAAAATGAAAATTAACATTTATGGTGTGGATGGAGAAAGATTGAAAATCGCAAGGCAAAACATAGTTGGAAATGTTGCAGTTTTGGTGCTAAATAAAACTTCATAGTTTTGAGCCGATTTTTGTAGCATTGTAGTTTATGGCCTAAATTTGTAGCAACTGTGAATTATTCATAGCAGTTGGCAGGTCTGTATATACACGAGACGCACTCATGGATTAAAAAAAAAATCAATTCCAAAATGTCCACCAGAGGGTGCTTTTTCTGGAAAAACATTAAAGTTTAACACAACAAATGACCAAAACAGAATACAGAAACAATATAACATTTATTGACTAGTTTCTGATCACCTTGTCATCGAACCACGTTAAATAAAGGTATAGAAAAAATAGCAGTACGCTGTTTGAGGAAAAAAAAAAGTTCAGTTTGCAGAAACAAGAACAGATTAGAACGAAATTGCACAAGAAGATCATGTCCAGGATGATGTAGGGAAAAGTGCTCCATGTGACCACCCTCATTCACTTGCAAAATCTCAATTCGACGGACAGTGTGTTCAACAGCAGATTGTAACTGATTAGTTGTGAAGCTTCGCTCATGAAGCGTTATGGGGTTCTTTAAGTCATTCAACTTTACAACACCTCCATGATACACCATACTTTTTAAGTGGCCCCCATAACCAGAAATCACACGGATTTAGAACCGGTGAACGTGATGGCCATGGATTACGAAAGAAGCGACTAATAACACATTCGTCTATGAAGTGTTGGAGCAATAGTGCCTTCACGAACTCATGGATATGTGGGGGTGCACCGTCCTGCATGAAAATGGTTGATGCAAGGACCCGCCTTTGCTGTAGTTGCGGCACAACAAATGTCTGCAGCATGTGATGGTACTGGCGGCCCATAACGGAACATGTGACAGAACCACGTGTAGTTATTTCCTCAAAGAAGAATGGCCCAAGGATGAATGTCACCGTGAATCCACACCAAGCAGTCACCTTTAAAGAATGTAGGGGAATTTCAGTGTGCATCTGCAGATTTTCCTTAGCCCAGATGCGGCAATTCTGTGTGTTGACTGTCCCATTGAGGTAGAAATGAGCCTCGTTGCTCCACAGAATATTCCAAAGCCATGACAGATCAACAATCATTCTGCTGAGAAAACTGACTGTGAATGACAGATGTTGTGGCTTGTCCCTATCAAGCAGCTCTTGGGTATGGTGGATCTTGTATGGGAAGTAGTACTGCAGGTTTTGTGGAAGTAGTACTGCTGCAGTGTTTCTGAACACTTTTTTGGACAGTGCTGTAAGAATAGCCTGTCTGTTGAGAAACTGCACGTGTGCTACTGTCCCCCAAACTCTGATGTCTAAATGACTGTGCAGCAACAGCTGTCTTGACAGCATCAACAAGTACCAGTGTGACAGGTTTATGGCCACTTCCAGGTTGAACTCCTGATTTCACTGCCCCTTCAAATCTCTCAATCATGGCCTGGATACCTTTAGTAGACATTGGTCCATGCCGTAGGTTCTTTATACGATGAAATTCACGAACTGCAGCAGAAGCATTTCCCTGGTTTACGTAAAACAACTTCACCCATTACGCACGTTCAACTAAAGATACCATTATTACAGGCTGGAAACATCGACATAAAACATGACAACGTCTGCAAGCACTTTGTACCCTAACCTGTTTTGTATAAAGCTTCCTCTTCTTTGCAAGCATGCAAATCTTGACATTTTTTTCCTAAAACTGACAGCTTTTTTCCTTTTCCTGGTTTTACATTTTATTACTCATAATTCTTGTTCTGAATTATTAATATTGCCTCTGTATTCCGTTTTGGTCGTTTATTGTGTTAAACTTAATGTTTTTCTGGAAAAAGCACCCTCTGGTGGACTGTTTGGAACTATTTTTATTTATTTATTTTTTCTGTGAGCACCTCTCCTATATAGTCTATATACCAAATTTTGTTGCATTCTGTTTACCTGTTTGTGCTGTAGGATGCTGTTTATAGGGGAAGTTTAATTCTAACCGCCCTGTACATTAAAAACTATTAAGTCTTATTAAACATTTCTTTACTCTACTTCAGGGTGCGAAATTTTCGCTCGCCATTGGCGAGAGGAATATTTACTGTGGCGAGTAAGAATTTGGTCTAGTTACAGATAAAATCCTTACGCGATACAGTTACAGAAAACATTCCTTTTATACATTTAAATATGGCAAAATCTTGCTATTTTATGACCTCATATTTAAGCCCAGCCCTGGAAAGGAAAAATGATTAGTGCATGCATAAAAGCTTTAATCTCTTCAGCAGTTTCGTTTCTCCCACTGTGATTTCTCCAAGCATAGTGAGAATAGACGAGCAGAGAACCTCTTTGCCCGTCGCCCGCCCACTATCCGAAAGAAGAGAAATGCGAAAGTTTGCTTATGCGATATTGGCACATGAAAATGAGCCCGAGCCCTTTTAAAGATACTGCCTATGTTTATTTTGTTGAATAATGATCAAAAAACAGTTCTCATTTTCCAGTTTTTTTCTGAAAAGCCAATGATTTGTGCTTCTAATGATTTGTAAGCGTGTAAGCAACGATTTTATCAAAAAAGTTATTCCGAAATGGCTATTTCAAATGACAATACTGAACAAGTTATACATATCGACATTCCGTCTGATTAAAAAAATAAAATGGACGAAAAAGACATTTCTGATGTAAAAAGTTAAATAATTAAATAGGTAAATGAGAAACTTAATCTTTCATAATAAAGATTTTCTCAGGATATTGTTTGACAAAGAGTTTTTTTTTTTTCTTCTTCTTTTTTTCTTTAATGACTCTTTGCATATATGTTATTAGATATTTTAACTTTTTTCAAATCTCAAATACAATACAATATAATGACTTTTAATTATAGATGATTATGAGACATGATGATATACGACACACTTTTAATATATATGTTACCGTTAAAGCGCGAAACCCGTTAATCTGAAGATTACCTAGCTAATCTGCAGATTAACTAAAATGTCCCGTCAAAGTGCGGAATAAAGAGTTTTCCGCATTTTAACTAGGTAATCTGCAGATTAATGGCTTCTGTGTCGTTAAAGTTCAAATGTTTGTTTCGAGTCTTAGTTTTTTTTACATTCACTATGACGTCAAACAGTCATGTGATACAGATACGCGAATCCCAGATTAGTCTGTGACGCGATTGACCTTCAAACACAAACCGAAACTTTTATCCCTTCCTCTCCGCTGTGATAAACAGTTAGCGCAAAACGTGGATCATCGAAGCTATGACATTATATTTCTTATTATGACCAACACAAATTTTAAAGTACAAGTAAGTTATAATTGTTTTGAGTTCATTTCTTCTCTTTTTTAATTCTGCCAATATAAGTTTGATAAGGGTCAGCATTTTATTAATGAAATATAATCTTAATCAAAAGCTCTTTCTCGTGAAACTTCATTTTAAATTATGAATCTTAAATTTACAGCACAGTAATTATTTTCTCCCGAAATAACACTATTAAACTACAACTTTTTAAAACTACTTTATTTTAAAATTGATTTAAATTACTATTACTTACTGAAAAAAAGAACACATGTATTATTTTTTAACTCTGGAAAATATGGCATTCAATATTATGGCATTATTCAATAAATACTTAAAATGAAATTTTTATGCATTTTTTTAGCATTTCATTACAATTTTTCTCTTTTGTTTCTTTCAATTTCAAGTTTCCTTTATATATTTTATGTATCATGATTATATTTTTAATTTTGTTCGCTTTGTCAAATAATTTCGTTGTAGTTTATCACATAAAATGTGTTAATAAAGTTTTTTTTTTTTTATTGTAAAATTAATATATTTCCTAAACTTGTACAGATATATGTATGCTGCAAAATATAGTTTAATAAAGCATTGGAAAACTGTCATTTTAATTTTCATGCATTCTAAAAATTATTAAAGCAGTTTTAATTGTTTGAAGTACTTCTTAAAATGCTTAATGCTTTGTCTAATTTAATATTTCTTTAGCTAATTAAAAATTGGTGCATATTTTTTTTTTTAAATATAGTAATAGCAATATAAGTTGTAAATAAAATGTTTTTTTTTTTTTTTTTTTTTAATTGTTAAATATTTTTATTTGAAAAGAAATTGTTACTGTATTACAATTCTAACATTCATTTATAAAATAGACATTATTGTAAGCTATTAAAGATATTATATTTCATATTAAAAATGCATAACATCTTCAAACTTATATTGACAGAATAAAAAAGATGAAATAAATAAAACAAATATAACTTTAAAACACATAAAAATTAAAACCACATACAGATTAAAATAAGTAAAGAAAGAAAGAAAAGAAAAGCAAACTAATCTTTTTTTTCTTTTCCCGAATGATAAAAACAAATACAACACAGTGTGCAGTAAAATTATACCACCAGAGATCTTATTTTCACTTTAACGAGTGTCTAGTAGGTAATGTGCAGATTATTTAGGTAATTCGAGAAATGAAACAATTTTCCTCACTTTAACGGATCACCCTAGTTAATGTGCAGATTGCCTAGCTAATCTGCAGATTAACTGATTTCTGCACTTTAGCGGTAACATATATAATTTTAAGCATATTTGTAAAAGCATTTCAAATAGTAAGGAAAAATACAAACCCAAAATGCGTAAAAAAGAAAATAATATTAATTATTATAATAAAAACCCTATTTTGTGGCGAGTAAAACTTTTTTCGGCGAGTGTAATCTGAGTTGAAATTTCGGGCCCTGCTCTACTTCCTTTTGATATATTCATAAGACATATCTGCAATAATTTCATTATTGGAGAGCAGTAAGATCATGGCATAGCCGAGGGGAAGGAGAGGAGGGTTGGGTATTTAAATAATTCCCGAAATTTTACAGATTTGTTGAAATTTTTTGAAATAAACTTCACTTTTAACACTCGAAAGTATGTACTGAGATTTGAACCCTTTTGCAAAAATTTTTTGGCTACGGCTTTGTACCAGAGGGTTCTTTAAAAGGAGTTCTATGTGAAAAATAGTCAGTTCACATCAAAAGTTAAACAATATTACTGGCTTATGCGAAGGGTAATCCTTAATAGGGATATGCATTTGTGCATGGGCATTGAATCAAAGTAAATCAGTATTAAAGCCAAAAAGAAATTTTGGGAGCAAGGAAATTTGACCTTAAACAGAGGTGGATGTTTAGAGAGGTTTTTGGTTGCTGATGTTTATTGAACTATGACAGCTAATTAATTAAAATGATTTTACTGAAAGTATTATTTAATAACTGAAAGTATTTAATAATTCCAATATGAGTTTAACTTTCATTATAAGTTTTGTGAATGTCAATGTTTTTCTGGATCTGTCACTGTTACCATCCATCTATTTTTTATTATTTTTCTCTGACTTTTCTATCACCTGTGATCCAAAAGTCAGAGAAAAATTAAAAAATGCATTGATCGTAGCACTGTGCAGTTTTCACAGATGTAAAAAAGCATGGGATTTATATATATAAGAAAAAATTATTACATTTTAAAACATTTACCTTGTTTAAAGCTCTGTACAGCACGAGTCGTGCGCAGACCTAAATCGATCATGGCGCTACTTTATGAAGAGTCAACTGAAGGAAGAAATCAACTCAGTTTCAAATGTAGCAGACCACAAACAGGTTACTGATGAAAGGGCGAATCTGCCCAGAAAGTACTTTAGCAAACAGGGCTTTAAATAAGGTAAATGTTTTAAAATGTAATTAAAGTATGCTCTGATTAAAAAAAAAAAAAAATAATAATTTTTTAAGAAAAAATTATTAGTTACATTTTTTACATATATAAACTTAATCAGTTCATTCCTAAGTAATCGGAGAGTGCAGTACGACTGGACTGTTCTGGAAGCACAACATCAACTCGATAAAGGTTGCCCTCATGGTTCTTGCCTGGGGCCATTTCTGTGGTTGGCACTACTAGATGATTTGCTCAGCTCATGTGTGGGCGATAATTTCACACTGACTGCATACGCTGATGACCTCTCACTTCTAGTTTGGGGACAATCGAGAAGTACACTGGAATCAAATGGTAATCCAGCTCTAGAAAAAATAGCAAATTGGTCAAAATCTAAACGCTTAAAAATATCTAAAGAAAAACCCAAATGACTCACTTTGGTAAACCAAAAATCCTAAAACGTCCACCTATTTTCAAAATAGATAATAATAATATAAAATTTGTAAAACGAATAACTTATCTGGGTATAACAATAGACCAATCCCTCTCATTTTTGCCTCATCTTAAAAACAAACGTCTAGATCATGATAGTGTTAAGAGATAAAGCATTTGTTATATCCTAGCAGCCTTGTGTAATGTACTCTGCCAGTGTGAAAAGTAATGTCATAATAAAGTGCCACCTAATGGAGAAAAATTAATTTATCATTACTTAGAAATAATCGCATTTCTTCCTGTACATTTTTAGTGAAAACCATATAGGGCTACATCAACTTACTGGGTTGATTTGTGTATTATTACTTCCATTACCCTACTACCGTAGTTAATGGAAGTATTGTATTCGGTCTGAAAATTTAGTATCGGGTTTTCACCTGATTTACACGTTTTAAGGTCCCCGAGTCCAAAATAGTGGTTTTTGGCAATTGTTCAGTGTGTATGTATGTATGTGGAGAATCTTCTGGCTATTATAGCTCAGAAACTAATAAAGATAGAGCTACGAAACTTTAGAATTGAAATACGTCTGGTGTACAGATGAAATTTTCAAATTTTGGTGAAAATTGAAAAACCGGAAGTGAGACATCGGAAACCGTAAGTCCATATCTCAAAAACAGCTCTAACGATTTTCTTCAAACTTGCTATATAAACACTCTATTAGATGTCCTTTCGAATGATATAGTTCGTTAGTTCAGGAAAATTGATAGGCGTCCTGTATAAATAGCTCAATTTCAGGCCTCGCAAAAGCGTTCCTTTAAAAATGGTTGTACGGATTTTTTTCAAACTCGCCATTTCAACTCACTTTTAAATATGCTTTTGTATGTAATTATTGTTTTCTTGTCAATAATTGATTTTTTGTAAAAGTTGGTATTTCAAAATCGGCTCTAACGATTTTCTCTTTAGGTCACTTTTATGTTTTCTGATCCCATTATCTCTCAAAAATGCATATAATATGTGAAAAGTGGGTAGTGGAAGACGTGTGGTTGTTTCACACCAGATTATTTTTTTTAATAATCTGCATATACTGGGGAAGGTTAGAAGCTTTATAATATATTGCAGACCTGCCAACTGTTACGAATAATTCGTAGTTGCTACGAATTTGGGCCGTAAACTACGATGCTGCGGAAATCGGCTCAAAATAACGAATTTTTATGTAGCACCAAAACTGCAACATTTTTTACTATCACTCATTTGACTTTTCAATCTTTTTTCATCCACTCCATAAATGTCAATTTTCATTTTAAACTTGCTTTATTAGATTCTAGAATGTATAAAGAGATAGAATTGTTAAATAATTTTCATTCGTGTATTTTTTTGTG
This sequence comes from Salticus scenicus, assembly GCA_963930645.1. Taxonomy (NCBI): domain Eukaryota; kingdom Metazoa; phylum Arthropoda; class Arachnida; order Araneae; family Salticidae; genus Salticus; species Salticus scenicus. Next base: position 266,695,504 of record OZ005659.1, read on the forward strand.
TCCCCCCCTCGCGCCCCACCCCAACCTCTAACGATCGGCAAACAAACGCCTTGTGATTCCTAATCTTTTTCCATCCACAACATAAATGTCAATGTTCTTTTTAAATTTACTTTATTAGATGCTAGAACCTATAAAGAAGTAGAATTGTTCAATATTTCTCACCTTTTTTTTTTTTATATGTCCCTCCCCCCTCCCCTCCCCTAACAACCAATGATCAAACGCCTGCAGAAGCCTTTGAATGTGCTTAATATTTATATTTTAACATTTTTAAAATAATTATCCCAATACTAAGATTATAATTTTTTGCAATAATTATAATTCATATTTAAAATTGTACACATAATTAAACGCACAACAAAAATATTTATTAATTTGCTAGCATTTTTGCTGAATATTAATAACTGGTTGAACATAGTGTAAAAAGAGTAGAATTTAGAATAAAATTATTTTACACCTGATTTCATAAACTGTGTTTGTTTCTTAAACAGTACACTCTCTCATTCTATATGAACACTAATGCAAATTATTTCGATAAAAATAATAGCTTTAAAAATATTTAATATGAGGGAGAGGGGGGTGGGTAAGAAACATTTAACATAATGTGGCCGGATTGCTGTGGCAAATAAAAGCCAGATATCTGGCAGTGCATATTATCTATGAAAATTTTTTCATTAGGGCTGAAAATAGTACCCCGTGGATTATACGCAAGAAAATACGGTAATATACATTTATTTGTTTAGGATTCGTGTGTTGCATGATAAAAATGAACCAACTAACCCTCCAATCCATTTTTAAAATTTGTGTGCTACTAATTGTCATTTTCAAATGTTGGCAGGTAGGTTTATTGGTTCCTGGTGCCATCTACATTTAAATAATATAGGGACTATTGACTAACATTAATACTATTATTCATGTCTTTTATTTGTGAATAATAATTCTCAGTTATTATACCAAAAGATGGGTAATAATCAAACGAATCAGAGTAGATCATTTAAATAAAATTTTCCTAATTTGTTAAAAAGAAAACTAAAACCCCCATAATAGCTTTAGAATTTTATTAATAATAGTTTAAGTAACTCAGAAACTTTTGCTAAAACAATTTATTGAAATAAAGAAAATGAATTATTATATTTGATTTAGAAGAACGAATAAAATAATGGAAGAAGGAGGATTTAGCAGGAAATAATGGCATCATAATTACAACAGGGTGTTGAAAAAAAAAAAAGTAATAATAATAAATTTTACTTACTTTTAAATAAAGGTTAATAAAACGTGTTTCATGAAAGAATGATTTAGGAATGATGATCAAAGTATTTAAATTAGTAGGATTGTTTCATTTCATAAATTTAAGAATTTAAACTGCTGATATGGTAAAAACTCAAATAGGTATCAAGATAATGTTGGAGAAAAAATTATACCTAATGCAGGTATTGTGAACTCGAACCTGGCACATTGTGTGCAGAGAAGACGCTGTCGAAAATGCTGGTGATCCCTAATGAGTGAGTATTGGATTGAATATATTGGAATTACGTTACAGAACTATATGTTTTCAGATTATATTATTATAGATGATTCAAACATAGTGACTAGTAATGTGGGTGAAGTCTGCAAGTATTCGCATATGTTTGAAAAATCAGTAAAAAAAAAAAATTGTCTTCTGTTAGTGAAATAATTGTCTTTTTTAGCAGATGATTGGGGGGGGGGGGACAAACATACCTACATCAACAAATAATGCTTTTTGTTTACAAAATAATTTCCTGTTTAAGCAATTATGTTACAATTAATTTTTTTAATTAACCTTACTATGATACAGAATTTTGCAAACAGTTGCAAAAATATAGTATAGTTTATCATTGGTCTTAAAAAAAAAAACTATGGAAAAATTACTTTTTTATCAATTAGCATTGAAAAAGAAATAAGTACTGTATTTTATATAAAAAAATCTCGCATTGAAATAGTTAAACAGCTTCACTATTTACAGTCGGTAACAAAAGTATCCGAACACTAGCAAAAATTCCTATATAAAAAAAAGTAGAGTTAACCCTTTCAGCGTTAACCATTTTTCGGTATGTTTAATGATTCATAAAATTAATACTATGCACAGTACAAATAGGAGAATTTAATATTATATACTACACATATCTATTAATCTTATTTTCTCGAAAAAAGCAACATGTCTTTCAAAATTTAGTCACACCAGCCTTTTATTTCGACTATGCATGACAGAAAAAGACGGGCTTAATGCTTAAAGGGTTAATACTGTTTTGTTAAATAATTCCTTGTTGAATCATGTTCTTAGAAGATTGACTAAGAACATGATTCGACAAGGATTTATTTAACAAAACAGTATTAACTCTACTTTTTTTATATAGGAATTTTTGCTAGCGTTCGGATACTTTTGTTACTGACTGTATTATCTATATACTAAAAGTATATTTTGATTTATTATTAACTAGCTGTTGTGCCCGTTCTTCGCACGGGAATTTAATTATTATTGACAGTATATTGTAAAAAAAATATTTATCTTAGTTGAAGCTTACTATAATATGCTGACGAAGATAAAGAATTGGTTATTATAGTTAATATAAACATAATAACCAATAATGTTTATACAATGTTTATACCAATAATAACCTATGTACAACATAATGTTTATATCAATATTATGTTTATATTATAGTTAATATAGACATAAAATTTCTCAACACTTCAAAAATGTAATTTCTATTGCCATTTACGTTCTGAAAAACGGGTACAATAGAATAGCTAGTAAAAGAAAAGTCGCAAAGAGGGTTCTATACTAAAGCAGTACTTTTTCTCCAATATTGAACTGCATTGAAAATATATTAATGTTTACTGCATTGAATTTTCATCATGTGTTGAATCTATGGCGATATTGATAACAGGGGATCACTTAATGTATAAGCGTTATAGAATAGAAAATATAATTATATTTTATAACAGTTTTAGTAGCCCAACATTTCAAAATTTGACATTTGGCAGCAAAGTAGCTCTGTCGTTTCTCACCAAGGTCTTTTCTAATGTAACGGCGATAGCCGTTTTAATTCATTGTCAAAATTAAATAAAAATTTAAGTGTCAGCAAGAGGGTACTGTACTAAAGTTACTGTACACCAAAGCAAGAAGATATTGTACTAAGCCTAATTCGTTTAAAGAACACAGTTCTTTTTGATAAATTAATATTACTTTACTTACAAATTACTTTAAAATTAGCAAAAATACTTTTTTTTTCTTTTGTTTTGGAATGTGGAAGCTTTATACATAGACCTATTATTACATTGGATGAACGAGACTATTGCTGTAAAACATTTTATTTTTAATTTATACATATTTAGTTATTATCACCTTCAATATACACCCCTCCTCTATCCCTACAACACTCCGTGCAAATTTTCCATTGTTCGAGGCAGTGCTGGAAGTCTTGTTCTGTGAACTCCTGCATAAGGCATGCTGCTTTTTCTTTCACAGCTGCAACTGACTCAAATCGTGTTCCTTTTAATGCAGATTTGACTTTGGGGAACAAATAAAAGTCACATGGGGCCAGGTCAGGCGAATAAGGTGGATGGTCTAAAACTGGAATAGTGTACTTGGTTAGAAATGTCTTGACAGACAATCTAAAACTGGAATAGTGTACTTGGTTAGAAATGTCTTGACAGACAATGCCGTGTGAGCCGGCGCTTTGTCTTGATGGAGAACCCATGATTTGTTCTTCCACAATTCAGGTTGTTTTTTTTCCTTACTCTTTCACAGAGTTGAGCAATCACCTCAAGACAGTAATGTTGATTAATAGTTTTACCTTCAGGAAGCCAGTGAAGGTATACAATCCCATGAATGTCGAAAAAAACGATCATCATCTCCAACATCTTCTTGGCCATCTTGGAAACTCTTGAACTACTCAAAAACTCACGCACGTGATAAACATTCATCGTCATGAACTTGTTTTAATTAAAGATAAGTTCCACTAGCGGTTTCACGGGAAATTTCACGACAATTCGTTGCTATACTTTTACACTTATCGTGTTTTTGGCAAAACGAAACAAACATCTCTGAGTGAGTCTTGCTGAGTGAGTAATGCTGACCGGGATGTCGGCCTGGATAGCTCAATTGGTAGAGCCTTGACCTTGTAAGTCAAAGTTCCAGGGTTCGAGTCCCGGTCCAGGCATTATTTTCACTCAGTCGCGAAAAAAAAAAAAAAAAAAAAATTCAATAAATATGATTTTCTTCCACAGTTGATTGTGTGATTTTATTAAAAACATCTCTTACACAAACGAAGGTTACTGCCAGACTGATTTCTCTACAAACATGGGAGGCGATGCAATTGAAAGAGAAAGCTTTACGCTGCACAGCTGTCAGTCGTTAGGATTTGCCGCATATGTACTTCATTTGTAGCAGCAATAGTCTCATTATTTAATAGCCACATCTTATATTTCTTTATTAGGGGAATATAAGGAAAAGTGTCAAAGATGTGTCAGATAACTGAAGGGATTTTTTTTTTTTTTTTTGGCAATTATCGTGTTACAGGCAAATATTTATTTGGAGTGTTTTTTTTTTTTTTTTTTTTAATTATTTATTTAAAAGATAAAACAAGCAAAACATGTGAAAAAAGTTAAATTCCCAGCTTTTCAGCTTCATTTATTATTATTATTATTATTATTTTGTCATTTAATACAGTAATTTAGGCATAAATGTAATTCCCATTAATTATCAATTTTTATTATAAAATATTTTTTTTTTTAGTATGAAATAACTATTTCTGTCAATCTACGATTTTGCGTTATCACCATTTGTAGAGTTCCATCTTTAATTTTATATTTCTTTTTATGTTGGGAATAAAAAAAATAAAAAAAATGAAATGAACATGCAAACGCATTATTACTGAAAGTCCAAGTTAAAGTTTTTAAATTAATGATGGCAATTTCTAATAAATTAAAATAAATGGAAAAAGCCAGAAATGGCTTAAAGGTAGTAAAAGAAATGAAAATTTCTGAAAGCAGACAAACATTGTGACATAAATGTGACTATTGAAAATTTATTAAAATTACAAAAACTATACATTGAGAAAGACTATTATTTCTGATCCAAAAACAAATAAATAAATAAGTAAATATCTTTCTTTTTATGTCCCCCCCCCCCCCCCCGCCCCCCCAAAAAAGTGCTTTTTTTTTTTTATAATTAAAATAAAACTGAAAAAAATTATTCTAAAGAAATAAGACAGCTTCAGCATAGAACTCCTTGGCAAAATTTGAAATTTGGTACCGAAGTGAGCTCGGAAGTTTCTCGCCAAGACCTTTACTTCCGCAGTTCTGATACCCATCTTAATTCATTGTCAAAAGGACAACAAAAATTTAAAAGTCGCCAATGGGATCCTATGCTACAGCTATACCTAAGTAATTTTAAGAAATTAATATTCTTAGTGATGCTAGGGAATGAAACACAGTTACTGCATGCCTTTATATGGATAGATTAAAAATAAAAGAATAGATTAAAATAAGTCCTGTCGTACTAAATTAAATTTTGTTTGCAAAGAATGGAAGCAAAATTTTCTGTTTTTTTATTTATTTATTTATTTATTATTATTTTTTTCTCAGATAATACATGCAATTGTTACGTTTTAATTAAAATAAATATAGCACTTATAAGCACTTTTAAAAAATGCTTAAAAAGCACGGAAAAAAACCTTACCTGTGGATCACTATTACTTGCGATAAAATATATTTTATATACAAAACAATCTAACTTTTCAAGTGAAATATAAATTTAAAAAATAGCTTTCAGATATGAGGAAAGATATCGTCTGTGTAACAGAATGCCGAGTTTACATTAAAAAACAAAATAAGGAATAAAAAGTCGAGTTTTTTGTCAAATATTGTCATTTTAAGGTATCAAAATGATACATTTAATTTTAATTGATTACAGAAGCGTTTTTTGTTCATATATCTGTAAATCTAATTAAAATTTCGATAAATATAATTTTAAGTTTGGCACAGAGTTAAACTTGAGCCAAGTGTCAATGCATTCTGCCCAACCTTTTTCCAGTGATACTCGGTTGAATAAAAACATTCTGTATACCTCCATCCCTTCCATTAACACAGAGCGAGTATACTGAAATCATTTTGGGGTTCCATCATGTCTAAAATGTTAAGATACTGCAACTTTTTCTCCATTTAATGTATTTTACTAACAAAAGCCTTGTGGAGCATGCACATACATTTTTTACTTATATCTCTAAATCTAATCAAAAATTTTAAAATTTTGATATATGTAATTTGAAGTTGGGTAAAGACCTAAATTCCAGTCCATTGTTGTTGAATTTCATCCTGTCGTTCTCGCGTGATACCTGGACAAAAGTAGTGTTACAGACATATGGACACAACCCCCCACCCCCCTTCACACACACACGGAAAATTTTCTAAAGTTTTTTTCAGGTTTCATGGTGTGTGAAACGTGAAGATATCGCAAACTTTTTTGATTCTGACAAATTTACTGACAAAAGTCTGATTTTATTAATATAGATATTTTGTTTTTTATTATTAGGTTGATTATCGGCAAAAAGCTGCTGCTGCAGGTCGAATACCCACAAACTTTCTCCGGAGAGAAATTGGCACAACAGAAAAGGAAATTCTTACAAGCAGAGTCATTGGTACTTTCTTCTTTATTTTTGTTTCTCAAAATTCATTAAACTGCTTTTTATTTAATACTATTTATGAAACTTAAATGTTATTTTTATGTGCTGCACTATCATAAGATTTTCTTAATGCATAATAATTTCATAATTAATAATAATGCATAATAATTTCTAATTTCATAAAATATATTATTCTAAAAAATGTCAACTTTCATGTGGGAAGAAAATAGTTCATAAAGAAACAGGCAGGTTTTAGTCGATGGATGCTCTTTATTCTGTGTAACTTCTCGAAATAATCCAACAAAACTGGGATTTTGATGAGAATTCTTGAAACAGTCCAACAGAACAGTCCATTCAATGAATATCCCGAAAGCAATCTAATAAAGCTGTCGTTCATGTGTCCTATCACAAAAGTTTGATAACTGTTCCAGAAACAGTCCAAGAAAAGCATTACTTGTTCCACGAGAGTAGAGCAATCAGCAGTAAATATTCCACAGAGCAGAAATTTTGCCAGTTCATGAAAACAGATAAATCACTTGGAACAAGCTTCTATGAGGCAACTGTTTAGAAGAACTCTGTGGACACACTGTGACTTGTGGGAGTCAACTTACCCCCTATTTATACTCTTGGCGATGGAGTCAGAGACATACTTAAGGGCCCTCTTCACTCACCGTCACCACAAGCCGAAGCTAATGTTATTCTATGGGAAATTTTTCTTTACAAATAACTTATTCACCAATACATATTTTTAAATTCTGTTTTCACATTCAGAAAATTCCCAACTGTTAAATTGATGGACCTTTTTTAAAAAATTAGTTTTTAAATTTTTTACCTTTTATTTTGAAGCTGCAAAATGCAAAATTTCAATATGTGAAATTTTTCCATTTTGCAATTTCAAGATAAAATATTAAAAATAAAAAAAATACATTTTTAAAAAAAGTCTGTCAATTTGTTTTGAATTTTCTGAATGTGAAAAGAATTTAAAAATATGTATTAGTGAATAAGTTATTTGTAAAGAAAAATTTCCCATAGGATAGCATTGGCTCGGGCTTCCGGCAACGGTAAGTGAAGAGGGCTGTTAAGTTAGATATGGCACCTCCCCCAACATCCATGTTTTGAAAATTTTTGTATAAATATTATTAATATTACAAACAATAGTGCAATTAAAGAAAAGTGAATTATTCTTAGATATATACTGTGCAACATGCATATACAGTAGAACTTGAATAATTCGAAGTTCAAGGGACCTGAGATAAATTCGAAATATCCAAAAATTCGAATTACATATACTATTTAATACTTGCCAACATACTAATTAAAATTCCGTAGTATTGTTAGCCCCCTCTTCTTTTTCACACCAGTATCCGTTTCAGAGTATTTTTCTTCTTATTTAATTGTAATTGTATTTGCAAAATATACTTTAAAAATTCACTGGTGTGAAAAAAAGTGCGGGACTAACAACACTACAGAATATTAATTAGGATGCTGTCAAGCATGCTATTTTGTCAAAAAGAAGAGATAAATTAAAAAAATTAAAACTCTACGATCAAAGATTTAACATATAAACTTTATATCTAAGAAGATTGCTACATCCTCTTCCCCCTCCCATTAAATCAATATTTTTTATGAGCTTAATTATTCAACACTTTTTAAAAAAATAGTCAGATATTTTTTATTGATTCTTCAAGTACAATCTTTGTGTCGTAGCATATGACTTCAACCCAGTAGCGCAGCCAGAAAATTTCGGTAGGGGGGGTCCAAAAAGAAAAACTAAAAAGAATGAAGGGGCATTTGAAACCTATTTTATATATATGCCCTGACTAACTCTAAGGCATGTGGGCAGCTGCCCTGGGCCCCTCTTTTTTAAAGGGCCCACTCTGAATCGTATGCAGGTATTCTGCAACGTAAAGACCTTTTATGCCACTGCAAGCGTGGTCCCCAGAAAAAGCTTGCCCCGGGGCTCCAGGTAGTCTAAATCAGCCCCTATGTGTGAGTTTTTTTTATAGCTGTCATCATTTAAATGTATAGATGCACTTTGACATAAATTAGTGCCTATCAAATTTTGGGGTAAACTGTCCAACAGGTGGCGTTGTCATCTCACTTTTCTAAAATTTTAACATGATGGTATCGAACAAAATTATGTATAAATGTACGTAAAGAGAATTATTTTTTAATAATCATTATGAAATTTAAAAAGTAATAATAATTGTAATAAATAATGATAGTTAACTGAGGAAAACATTGTATATGTAGGAGCAATGCTTTCCCCCCTGGAGGGAAGTACCCCCGAGGGGGGGGGGCGAATTTAAATTTTGTGTATCTTTCAAAAAAGCTCGTCCATACAATGCCTTTAAAACGAATGGTTGAAACATCGATTTGCGATGATTTAAAATAAAGTTATCGATTTTTTTTATTAAAAAAAAAGTTTTTTTTTAAGATGTCATATAGAATATAAAATTGACTTTCTTTTGATATTTAATGTTACTCTATTATTTATTATATATTTAGGGTGTAAATCATCTGCAATCATCATGGAAGATAATTTTAATAAATTATTTTTGCTGGTGAATTTGTATAAAAAAATATATAAGAAAGTCATGCGGTGGCCGCAACATGCTAGTTTTTTTTTTTTTTTTTTCCATGCAGCAGTTATATAAATAAAATATGAAAAATTTACATTGTGCACATAATTGTGTATATAATTAGGAAAAACTTAACAAGAAACTAACAAAATCTTGTATTGCTTGGCCATCACAAAACTTTCTTCCATATCGTTCTAATGTATCTAGTTGTGTTTCTAAAGACTTGAACTGTTGTTGAAAGACTTAATAACTACCCCAGTTTATGGCTTGTGCTTCTATTTTTTCAATTTAATTTTCTTTTTTTTTTTCAGCTTTCAGCAAATTTTTTGCGAGATTTTGTTTTATTTGAATATTTTGACAATTTTCCCGCAAACTTGGTCGACAGAAAATGCCGGTTTCGAACCAGGGCTTTCTCAAATATCTAAAAGCCCTCGTTCGAAACCAGGTCACGCTCTTCGGTTTCGCGTTTCGGAGTCTTCAGTAGCTTTCTCCAAAACTCGCGTGAACACGGGCTAGAATCTTTTGAAACGACCAAATGGAGGGAACACCAACACCATCTATCCCTCATTGTTTTGCGAGTTCCTTTGTTCCTTTTTTTTTTTTCTTCCTTCCTTTTTATTGAATGATGTGCAAGAATTTCGTTCCCCCAGTAACGCATGATCAATTGCATATAATTTCACAAAATGTCTCATTTAGTTACACTGTGATAATTTGGAGCAGATAAGTTTATGAAATAATATTTTTTCTACCGTATTTTTTATAGATCTACAACAGAATCTATCACATGGAATTTGCCGAATTTTATATCAGTGATACTTATGTTATAATAATAATAACAATGATATCAACTGTTGGTCTAACTTCGGTGTATATAGCTTAACAAGTGTTGTTGTAACGCCACAAATTTTTGAAAACTGTATCTCAGAATCTATTAGATGTAACTGAACAAAAATAACTATGCCAGTAATTTTATAAAAATAACTGTTTTTTTTTTTTTTTTTTTTTTTTCTTTCTTTTCTGGCGAAGGATGTGCCAGAAAGTACTTTATTCATTATTTTAGAAAGATATAAATAAAAAATTTGTAATGACCCCCTTCATATCATAATAGTTTAATATTCAATTCAAACCTTAAACTGGAAAACTGTAAACTATACAGTTGCTGCCGACTGTAGACTACAGTCGGCAGCAAAAGTATCCAAGCCCTAGCAATAATCCCTGTTTTAAAAAAAAGTACACTTAATACTGCTTTGTTAAATAAATCCTTGTCGATTCATGTTCTTAGTCAGTCTAAGAACATGATTCGACAAGGATTTATTTAATAAAACAGTATTAAGTGTACTTTTTTGATATCGGAATTGTTGGCTAGTGCTCGGATACTTTTGCTGCCGACTGTACATGGCATTTTTCTCAAGGATAATTTTAAAATCCCATGCAACAATACAGTAAGTTTATGTTTTCCTCACAATGGAAAGAACAAATAATAATAATAATAATAATAATAATAATAACAACAATAATTAAATCACATTAAAGCTATTTATTTTCATCCACAAATTTTGGTTCAAATCAAAAGTTTATCCAAAACCGTAAGAGTTTCTTTTAAAATTAATTGTTTTACTACCTATACTCCTTACAGGATTTTGATTAAATTAAAATTGTACATAAATCTTAAATAGGAAAATTCGTTAAACATTATTTTAATAAACCTTTTAGATTATGAAGCATATACTTCTTTTTTTTTTTTTTTTTTTTTTTTTTAAGGAAAACATTTAACTCTAGACTCAGTTTTAAACTTCTAAATTTGTACATCGGTTGAACTTATTGAAGATGAAAAATGCATAATACGAGTATAATTCCTTACAATTATATATTTGAAAAAAATATTAAATAAATAATTAATTTTTTTTTAAAGAAATACCAAATAAAAAAAGAACTTTAAGTCTTATATTTGCAATTAAATTTAACTTCTTTTAATTAATGATTCATTTATTAAAATTCGAGATTAATTTTGTTTGAGTTTTTCCACTTTCTGTTGATTTAGATCTATATATTTAACTATTGATTTACAACATTTAAAAGTAGACATCGTCCTTTTGAATGAACCCAGGTTGCGCTCCTTTGTCTAGCCGTACAGTGTTTGTCGTTGTTTTCTCCGAAACTCACGTGAATACGGACTAGAATCATTCAAAAGACCGGAGGGCATTCTAGTCAGACCTGGATCCCTATAGAAGATAATCGGACTTAACACTACTCCAATACAATTTTTTTTGAACATTTGTAATTTGAATTTATAATTAAACCATTTAAAATATGAACTGAAAAGTGCTTACCTTTTTTGTCTAAAAAACCAAATTAAAACGTGTAACTGGCTCAGAAACTTTTAAATTGTTTCATTGATTCTGAATTTCTCGGAGAAGTCTTCTCCCAAACTGACCCTTGTCTATAATCCCTTTCTCTTAGAAATTCTAGATGTATGCAAACAAAGAAAATATTTCAGGAATACTTACCAACGGCGATCTGTGTGGGGTGTCGTCTGGTCTGGAGAATGAATAATAGCACACAACACATGTTTCTGCAAAGCAGACAAAACGAGAGAGGTCAAAAACAGGGATTTCAACTCCAATTTTAAGTCTGTTAACGAAGATGATTGTTCCCATGTTTCCAATTTCAAAATACTTTGTCACCTTCCGTGAAAAGGTAATTTAGTGTTTTGACGCTAAAATCAGATGTTTTCTGAAAACTGTTACACCCGAGCTTGCCGAAAAACATTCTTTCAAAAAAGGATAATGTAATTCGCCCCTTGGATACTTTCTGAAGAAATTTAAGTGGAAATCAAGAATATATGTATTGTGAAACAATTTTGCTAGCATACTCATATATAGGGTAGAGTGAATTATGAGATATACACTATGTTAATTTAATATTTTTAAAGAGAAGAGAGAATGTAATAAGACAATAAGGCTTTTATAAAAGAAAAAATCTGGAGTGAGTCCACTCGACTTTCCGAACTTCAAGTAATTAATGGCTGTATAAATAAATTAAAGTAAGAAAAGCCGTTAATAAACAAAAATGAAAATTATAATATGATGTTTGAGTATTTTTCTCCAAATAGCTATTGCGCTTCAAATAATTTGAGCCCATAGATTAAAAATAAAAAGTTTTTGTTGTGTTGCTGTAAAAATCTATAAGGGTTTAACTCACCAAACTTTATACAGTTCATACGACTGTGACCTATAATATGTGTATAAATTTTCAGCTCAATCGAAGAAGGCGTTTAGGCACCATCACACTTTAAATAATTTGAGCTCATAAGCCATATACTGATAAAGCATTTTTCGTTGTGGTGTCCCTGTAAAAAGACTACAAGTGCTAGATTCTACAAAATTCCTACCCGTCGTATGACGGTGACCTATAATATGTATATAAATTTTCAATTCAGTCTAATAAGGCACTTAGATGCTATCGTACTTAAATAATTTCTGCCCATAGGCTATAATTAGAAATTTTCTTTGTCTCCGTAAAAAAAAAAAAAAAAAAAAAAAAATTGCTAAATTTACCAAAATTCTTAGGGTTTGTGCTACGGTGACCTATAACATACATATCAACTTTCAGCTCATTTGAACTATGTGTTTAGTCTCTATCATGTTCACTCACATATATCGACTCACATTTCAAAGCCGCTATCGCACATAAAAAATTCGGGCCCATAGGCCATAATGATAAAGAATTTTTCTTTGTGTCATTTTAGTAAAGCTGTACGTGCTAGATTCACCAAAATCTACACTGTTTGTGGGATGATGACCCATAACTTGTGTATAAATTTTCACCTCTATTGAATAAGGCATATAGACACTGTAAATTTCTGTATTTTATTTCACTAAAGATTTTTTCTGAATTTTATTATAATTATTTAAGTTTATGCCTCCACCCCCCTTCATCTTTTACTAATTGCGGGACTCTGGACGGTTTACCATGTTTTTGGGGATGCCCTGCTTCCTTTCCGCCGTCCGGACTTGTCTCGTCAACGCATGCAATAGCTTTCTCTGTTGCACTTAGGATTTTTCAAGGAGTTAAAAATTTAATTTAATTTTTTTTTTTTTTTTTTTTTTAACTCCTGGTGCTTCACTCTGAAAAATCTCTGCTCACGCGTAGAATATTTTCAGATTCTAAATTAAAAACCCTTTTGACTTTTTTTTTTTTTCCTGAAAAATCATCTTCAAGATTTTTATACTTTGGATGGAGGTAAGCATTGGTTGCAATCAATTGCAGGAATTTTTCTCTGTGTCTCTGTTTAAAAAAAAAAAAAAAAAAAACTATAAGGACTAGATTCATCAAAATCAACAGGGTTCTTACTAAAGTGATTTATAACATACGTACACACTTTCAGCTTATTGAAACAAAGCTTTTAGACGCTATCGTGTTCACTCACAGGCACACACGTACATACTTATATACATACATCAACGTAAATATAGCAAAAATGAACTTAGGTAACCTCAAATCGTGTAGAAACTTCAAACTTCCAATTGTTGCTGTCGGATTTTTTGGCATAATTACAATACTTTCCTTACATATGTATGTTTGAAAAGTAAAAATATGTCGATTTTTGTACAAATTTCTGGTCGAATTTTTATACGTAATGCCAGGGCCTGCTTGACTTCATGTAAGGCCTGAGGCACACATGCTTTCTTAGACCCCTGCCAGTACTTGACGATGTGAAAATAGTTGAAAAAGTGACCAAAATTTTTTAACATAGAACAAATAGTGATCAAATAATCACACAAGAAATTAGTTTTTGGGCCCCCCTGCTATTCAGGGTTCGGAGCCCGGGCCCCACCTGCCACTGCGGTAATCAGGCTTAAATACAATGCATAAATTTCTGAATAAAAAATTTTAGCTCATGGGGGGGGTCCGGACCCGCTGGACCCCCTCCGTCGCTGCGCCCCTGCTTCAACCTATCAGTTGATACAAAAATAGTCTACATCAGACATGACTTTCAATTCAAAAAACCCTCGAAGTTCATGTATATGCATCATATCTTTTGATGCACTAGGTAGGGGCTTTTCTTGTATTTCCTTATCCTTATTTTGAAAGACTAAATAATGCATTTTAGCTGAGAAAAATCTTGGAAAAAAATTTTACTATAATATTTTAAAGTTAATCGTATGAAAAATTCGAATTATCCACGATTTTTTAACATTATTTTAATACAAAATTCAAGGGACCGAGTAAAAAACTCGAATTATCCAGAATTTCGAATTAAACAAGTTTGAATTATCCAAGTTTCACTGTAATAATCATTATTTTATTAAAAAGTAAATAATCTAATGTGATTATAAAAAAAAGTTAGTTTATTTGAATTCTCTTACAAAAATAGGATTATTCCTACAAAGATATGATAATAAGCTGAATTAAAATTTTTATTTAATGACTGAGAAACAGACTAACATCATGCTTATATTTTTATTAAACAACTAGCCGCCTTTGGCGACCAGCTGGTTCGCGATCCTTCAAAGATCTGACTGTATTAAAGTCTGTCTCAGTGGCACCTGCAGCACCTTCTTCCTGTTTCAGGACTTACAGCAGCTTATTCGCTTATTATTCAAGTACCTTTATTGAGAATTCTAACAATAGCAAATTCCGACCTAGTAACGGGATTAGCCCGCTTAGCTGCAGCGCTGTATTCTAGTTTCATGATCTAAACAGCCTCTTCGTTCACTGTGCAAGCAATCCTTGAAAAATTTCACTGTTTTAAACTTTCGCTCATTGGTGCCTGTGGCACCTTCTTCCCGTTTTAGAATCTACAATAATAAGATAAAATTTTAATTTATATCTGTAATATGTAAATTCATTTATGTAGGGATCCAGATTTTTGAAACTCATGGGTTGCAGGGACCCAGGATTTTGAAAAACTAGCATCGTCACTGTATTCTTTAGTCTTATTCAAAACTCCAAAGTATCCCCCACTCTGGCTATCACATACTACTTTGAGGACGTCTTGCCGAGCTTTCATCTTCTCTGTCAACAGAACTTTTTGGCTTTCATTTCCTCTCTTATACTTTCACTGCAATTGAGACAGGAAAGGAATTTTCAATATCTTGCAACGATATAATGAGGGAGTATTTTTAATGTTCAATTTTTCTAATGAAATTCTTCTCCTTGATATTGGTTATTTATTATTTGAAGGGTTTTTTTAAAGTAAATATTTAGTTTAGTTAATGATTAGTTTAATTTTTTAATAAATAATTAATTACAGGTTTTTAATTGTAGATTTGAATGTTTATTTACTTTTGCTTTAAATATATATATTTATTTATAAAATGTTTGATATTATCAGACTGCAGGGATCCTACTTTTTGCTTCTGTTATCTTTTTTTACCTGGGTTTAAAAATGTGAAAATTGTATTTTAAAAACAATTCTAAGGATTTCTTCACATCAGCCCTGTGGCAAAATTTAGCCGACACGACAACATTGTTGCATAAAAGAAACTGTCGCTTGCAAAAAAATTTTTTCATAAAAGTGAAAGGTATTCTTAAATTTGAATAGAAAATAAAAGCTTGTGTCTTATGTTTAAGAATTCTTCTATAGTCTATTAATAATATTGATATCTTTCTAATTAATTATATGCACAGATTATGTGTAAATTTGAAAATATGTTGTTATTCAATAACACCATTTTATAGAATTTTGCAGAAATGAAGCTTGTCACAGAAAACATAAAAATTTCCTACCCTGTGGGATTTTTGTTGCTTAGTATTGTAAGGATGTCTCATTCAAAAATGAAGTTTCTTTGAATAGGTAGTCTTTTAGTTTAGTGAGCAATTTTTTTGAAATAATAAATTTAAATGTTTCACTTAGAGACTGAAAATCAAAAACCTAAGATTATTCAGTTGGAAGAGTAAATTGATTTCTTAAATTTTCGTAAATTATTTTTTTCTAGATTGCCGAGGTAGATTGCTCATATTTTATTTGAATGCATAAGTGGTCACAATTTAAACAAAATGGCAGATCAAGTTTACCAATGAATTTAGTTTAGATCTTTGTATGAGCTATATATGCATGTGTACCTACATTCAACTGAATCAACAGAAAAAATAAAAAAAATATTTATCTATGGATTTTATTTGAATTTGAAATATTTATGTGGCTACAGTTTTGTTACAAAATGGCAGATCACATTGTTTAACAAACTTGGTTGAAATCTTAATTCTTTTCAAGCAAATCTGTTCATATATGTGTTTTTGATCTAGGTTTGAAAATTTCAATCTCTACTATTTTGAATGAAGTTGGCCAACAAACTTATCCAAGATTGTACTAAGATAAGTCCACTATCTTAATTTTGGTTCAAATTGATTGAATATTTCAGAAGTTCTTTTTCCATTATATATGGATACAAATATGAATAAACTAAGTGATTGCATTAGGGCAATTTCTAAGGAAATCATCTGTAGTGTATGTACATTGTATAAGTTAAAGAATACTCACAACTTATGAAATTAATAGCTTCTGTATTAAGAGACATCACAAGACAATACTACATTGAACATAAACAAAACATATCGGCTTACAGCTGAACAGATTCAGATATTAAAAGTAAAGTACATAGAGGATAGAAAGTTTGTAAATCCCCAATAAGTAAATACCAAATCAACCTAAAAAATACTCAACAATTGTTTTGGTTCAAAATAATTAAAATGATTCTCCATCTAGTGAAAAGTAGTCAGCAAAGGGATAATCTGAAAGCAGCAACACAAAATATAATAATCTAAAAGTATAAAATAAGTGTTGTTATTATTAATTCCAACATTTGTTTTTAAACTATTGAAGGAGACTGCGAGGCATAAAATTAATAAAACCACTTTAATGCCTAATTAATTTAGTATTGGGGTCACTTGACTGCTTTTCATAATTGAGAGTTTCATAATTGAGAGTTTCATATTGAAGTTTTTGGTACATTCTATGGACTGAAACATCACTTACCACATTAAAAAAAGTCTGCTTGTCATTGGCAACTATATTGCTGACATTCCACACCACTTATCCAAAGCTTTCTAGATTAATTAAGAAATACATTTTAGTTTTCTCTTTGTCTTAAACTTACCCTTTAAAAATTATTTGCTTAAGTGATAATTACTGTATTAAATATATATGTATTGAAATGAAAAAGTCATACAAATGTAATGCTTTAATAATGCTTTTCCTTTTGCATGAAGTATCCTTTTGTAAAGGAGTCTAAAAACTATTAAAATCTGAATGACAGTCAGTTAATATTTTTGATTATTTTATTGTCAAAAACTGATGTAAAAACCAGTAATCAATAATGAAGAAATAGTGTGTGAGAATTAATGTCAAATTACCTAATGACTGCACAGATTTGTGACAGACAAAATGATAAATACCTATAATACTGTGTACACTAGTACTAGTCTGTAAAAAAGAAATTTTATTGAACAAAATAATAATGATAAATAAAATAAAAATAAAAATTGAGAGCTTTCCCACCCCCACCCTTCTTCTGTCATAGCATATAGACACATAGAAACTTCAAATGACATTTTTTGATAAGCCATAAGGATAATGGTCGGGATCCTATATTTATTGGTGACATTGTATTTTATATTTCAGTTCAGAATTCATGTAACTCTGGCCAAACGTAGAGTATAATTTTATGATAAAAAGTCTAAATTCATTTTAAGAAGAGCACATGTCAACAGGCCAGTCATCGAACCTGGGATAATGTCTCTATGTTTTAGTTACTGATTTAACTCATTTAAAGAGCGTACCTATCCCTATCTTTTTAACAGCCAAAGCCCGCATTATTCTGTGGGAAAATTGTTTATAGAATGACTCATTATTTAATGTATTTTTATTTATTTTTACTTCCATTACCCTACTACCATAGGTAATGGAAGTATTGTATTCAGTTCAAAAATTCGATATTGAGTTTTCACCTTATTTCCACATTTTAAGGCCTCCTGAGTCCAAATAAGTAGTTTTTGGCAATGGGTCAGTGTATGTATGTATGTGTGGAACCTTCTGGCTATCATATCTTCAAAACTAATAAAGATAGAACTACGAAACTTCAGAGTTGAGACAGGTCTGGTGTACAGATGGATTTTCCAAATTTTAGTGAAAATTGAAAAACCGGAAGTGTGACCGTAAGTCTGTATCTCAAAAATGACTCTAACAATTTACTTCAAATTTGCTATATAAACGCTCTTAGACGTCCTTTCGAATGATATAGTTGGTTAGTTCAAGAAAATGGATAGGTGTCCTATAGCTCAATTTCAGGTCTCACAAGTGCATTCCTTTAAAAACGGCTGTACGGATTTTTTTCAAACTCGCCCTATTAACTCCTTTTTAAATATCCTTTTGTATGTAATTATTGTTTTTCAGTCAATAATTGAATATTCCGAGTTTTGGTAAAAGTTGTTATCTCAAAAACGGCTCTAACAATTTTCTTGAAAATTGTTACTTAAATCCATATTAGATATCCTTTCTCATGTATTATGTGGTTATTATAAGAAAATTAACCGCCATCTTGCTTAGGTAGGTCAGTTTTAGATCTTGGAAATTGGTGTTTGAAAAAATAACTCTACCAATTTTTTTTTCTTATTTTTTAACTCACTATGCAAGCTTTGTTTTATAAAAGAATTAGGTTTCTACTTTGTTAGGTCAATTTTATGTCTTCCGATCACATTATCTTCAAAAAATGCATATAATACATTGTAATAGTGAGTAACAAAAGTCGTGTGGTTGGTTCACACCAGATTTTTTTTTAAATTCTATTCTCACATTTATAAAAATCACAAGCATTAAATTTTTTCTTATTTTCCAAATATTGATTAAATATATATATATATATATATGTGTGACGAATTCCCTTACTTGACTCACATAATAGCTATGAAGCAAAGAGGCTGGCACTCAGTAAATACTCCGGATGAAACCACAGATATTTATTAATCCATCTGGAACATATAAGGTACAGTCCATGATTGTGAGTTGAGCAAATGGATGCAGTGCAGTGCAGCCGAATGCGATCACGTGACCCCTCTCGGGCCGTTATTTGACGTAAGTTTACTAAGCAAGAGCACACAAGAAGAGAAGCTCCTCTACGCGTGTTTTCCCTTAAATACTGGCATTTTTGGCGGGAACTCACACCACTCCTTCCTATGCTTATTGGATATTAACTTAATGATTGACAGCTTAGCTGAGGTCCAGATTTCTAGGATTAATTACTATGCAGCTCCTAACCACCAAAAGCTGCAGGTTGCACTTATTCAGCACTTTCTTGTCTTAAAATTGGTTCTCTTTTATGACTTTTGTGTTATGCTCGCGCCTTGTACTAAAACTTACTTTACAGGGGAAACTTTAGAATTAATTTTAAGTTAAGACTTTCTAATGGGATTTTCTTTAAATTATTGCTCACTATTAATTTAAAATAATAAAATAATAATTTAAAAACTTACCTCTCTTTATCCTTTCATATATATATATTTTTTTGAGTATAAAAAGCTAAAAAATAAACTGAGTGCATTTTTTCTTATTTAGCAGCTTCAAAATGAAATATTAAAAGTTGAAAAAACTGATTTTTAGAAAACAAGAACAAATTTCATGATTGAGAATTTTCAGATTTTTTTTTTTTTTTCTTTTTTAGACATTTGGTAATGTGTCATTCTATAAACAAATTTCCTCAAAGAATAATATAGGCTTTGGCTGTCAGTGAGGTCGTTATGCTCTCATAACATCCATTAACGTAATAAAAAAAAAAAAAAAAAACTGATAAGCTACTACGTCAGAAACATCAAAGAAAAATATTTGAGATGCATACAGCTGTTTCGGTAGCCTTAAGCGTACCGTCTTCAGTGCAAAAAGAATGGCATAGTAGCTTATCTGGTTTTTTAATATTCTAATGCCAAGTCTCCTGTTATTATTCATTAACATAATTTGTTTATTTATTAGATAAAACTTTCATCTGTCTTGTAAATAATAATGTAGTCTTACAGATTAGGTTCAATTTCTTACCTGTTCACTTTTACTTTTGTTAAAATTAATTTAGCCTTTTTATCATCATTTTCTTAAAGCTACACTCCATAATTCTTCATGATGAGAGATTCATGAATTAAAATTCAGCTGAAGTGTTGTATCATTATTTGCAGAGTAGATGGAATTAATATCTACACGATAAACTAATTGTACCAGCTAAACCAGTTTTAGGGCATTGTTTCTTATGCCAAGGACCCAGGTAGAATTAGAACAGGACTGGTATTTTAGTAATTTATAACATTATGTAGTACATATTCTTTTAATTATTGTTTTTGTTTAATTGCTTCTTATGAAATTTATATATATATATATATATATTATAATATGTGCTTTTTATATTTTTGTAGATAGATCTATTAGGCCTCTTTTCCCCAAAGGATTTGGCTATGACACACAGGTATTTAAATATTTTTTACATAAAAAAAAAAAAAACTAATTAACATAAGAGACATTATTTGTATTTAATTAACTTTTTGTTTCTTTGGGAAAAAAAAAAAAAAAAAAAAGAATAAAAAACAAATTATTATATATATATATACTATCAAATAAATAGCTAAATAGGGCTGTTATATTAATCATATAAAATATAAGTAAAGTTTAAAAAATCTAGTTTTTAACAACCACGTGACTTTCATTATATTCTTATTGGGTGTATTGTGTATGTGTGATCAGAAGCAACGAGATATATAAAGTAGAGTGATAAATGGTAATCCTTGGGAAGGTCCAAGATGAGTCATGTGACGCACCTGTGTATTCGATGGTTCCCTTGGTAACAGCTTATTTTCAGTAAATTTCTATGGCAACGGTTTGGAGATTGTTCTTTGCATAAGTCGTAAACGCCAATGTTTTTGTTTACTTACGTAGTTTAATATTCTTTTGTTCTAAATCATTTTGATTTTACTTCTCTTTTATTTCGTGTAGTTGAACTTTAACCGACAAAATGTTTAAAAATAGTTGAAAATTATTATTTGTTGTTAAATTTAGTTCTTTAAAAGTTTAAATTTTCTTTTATAAATACTTTTAAACTTTGTTGGGAAACGATGAAATAAAAGGTATTTTATTATTTATTAAAATGTGAAATATGTGTAAAATTATTTTAAAAACAATTTATTTTGGTCATAGGACTGTCATGTTACCTAATAATAATGATAATGTGTCGAACTGATATTTTAAATGTCAAAATAGCGATAAAGGGCCAAACACAGCACCTATTCGAGCATGTCACGTGATTCATCTTGAACCATGGAAAGTTAATCCTTCATCCATTGAATCAGCACTCTAATTTATATATCTCATTGATCAGAAGATATAAAATTCACCTAACCAATCAGATGCCAACCAATTTTCCTGTAACAATGAACTATGCCTATATCATAAAGAATGCAGACTTCATTAATAATTAACAAATTTTTAGCTATAGATGATAAATACAAGGTTTTACAGAATGAATCATTTACATTGAGTGGGTGGGGAGACAGTTACAGGGTGGCCACTGATCAGAGAAAGTCAAGGAGTTAAGCGAGTCTGAAAAAGTCAGGGAATTTTCAGAAATTTTGTGGAAGTAAACCTTGAAAGTACATTATTGTAAACTGCTAAATTTTTCTCTAATAGTGTGAGATTTTCTAGGAAAATAAATAGAGAAATAGTCAGAGAAAATGCTAAAAAGGCATCAGGGAATTTGAATAAATTATATAATCTAATTCTTGCCATCCTGAGGAAAGGAAAAATTCTCCTTATTAGAAAATATGGATGGAAACAAATTCTTATTGTTGGTAGAGAGTGCTATGTATCTAATAACTTTTGTTTATGCCCAAAACTCTCTGAAAAATGCAGCCGAAAGATAAGTCTTTAGAAATAACATGAGTTAGTATCCCCATAGTAGAAAATGTGAGACGCGAGACGTACATCACAGATTTTTCTTTTAGTCTGCAGACTATTTCCAAAACTGTATTGTGCAGTGATTCCAAGTCTCCCAATTTTGGTAAGAAAGAGGGTGATATTCAATCTTCTCCATTCACAGCATAAATGTCAATATTCATTTCAAGCACGCTTTATTAGATTCTAGAACCTATAAAGAAATAAGATTATTCAATATCTATCACTCACGTAATTTTTAGTGCCCCCCCCCCCCTTTTCCCTGCAACGGTTAATGATCAAACGGATTGCCGAATCCTTGCGATTTCTAATCTTTCTCCATCCACAACATAAATGTCAATATTCTTTTTAAACTTATTTAATTAGATTCCAGAACCTATAAAGAAGTAGAATTGTACAATATCTCGCATTCATATAATTCTTTGTCAACCCCCCCCTTCCTTTACCATATGGCAAACAGTTGGTGATAAAACTTCCTGCAGAAGGCTTGTGATTTATGATCTATCTCTATATGCAGTATAAATGTCAATATTCTTTTTTAACTTGCTTTAACACATTTCCGTTTGAGATCCGGTATTTTTGTAAATGGATCTTTAGTACTCTAGAAGAAGTTAGATCTGAAATTACCACATATAAAATGCTTTATACTAAAGTCTGTTAGTGAACTGTTGAAGAAAATACCTGTGCTTATTAAGTTACTTAAACACGCAGTTCCAATTCCAGTATCAGACGTTTTCTGTGAAAATTGGGGTTCAGACATTGAGAAAGTAAAGAAAGTGCAGTTATAATGTAATGACAAACAAACTGTAACTGTTGGTAATAGAAAATTTTTACTTCTTAATGTCTCTCCATCTGGTTACACAGGAACTAGAAAATTTTAGATTAATTTCAGTACTGCAAACATTTTACTAGAATCAGTGCAAACAAAATCATAGACAGAAATATTTCTCGATAGGAAGGATAATAGTTAATGCCAACTCATCTAGCTATATGTAATTAAAATCTTATAACTACAATGCTTTGATCCTATCTAACAGATTTATAATATTAGAGAAATGAAAACTTGTGATAAAAGTATGTTTAATAAATCGGTAACTTTTTTGTTGTTGTTGTATTGTCATTTATAGTGAAATTATTCTGCAGATTGTTTTTTAACGCCTAAATAGCTGTCACAGATTGACAGAAAAATTTCTGCTACTGGGGTTAGTATGAACTTGCATCTAACTTTATTAATAGTTCTGAATTTATGTATACCACAACTTGAAACATTTGCAAATCTTTATCCAGAACTGTACAAAACTGCATCCATCATTATAAGGTTAACCACCCGTCAACAGGGTCAGTTTCAGTCAGAAAAACTGTGCTATGGTTTGTTTAAGTTTCAATACACAAAGTATATTGTTTGCTCGTTTAATGTTTTGCACTACTCAGTGGATATTACTTGAGAAAATTTTGCATCTTATTCATTTGCAACCAATGCAATTACCTTAAATGAATGTACTCATTGTGTGGGATTTCGTCAATTGTTACTACAGAAAAATTTCATTAATATTGATTTTTATTGATATTTTATTGATCGAGCTTCCTTCCCTCACAAAGGTATATTTTAATCCATACAATTTGTATCTGTGGGCATCTCACAAAACAAAGAAGTTTAGACCTGCTCACATCACTTTTGTGAAATGAATAGGCTGACCATTATGAAATTGTCTTCATTTTCTGTTCCCAACCATAATTAAATGATTTATTCTGAGTCATCCTGTATATATACATCAGAAAATGTCCTGTAAATTTCTCTTTCAAAATCCAAGTTTTCCCTTGTGGATGCCTCTATTTTTATTTCACTTTTATAGGACACCTGGGCAGATACAAATACTCTGTGGTCTGTGAGCTGAAACTATTTAAAATTTGCTTTGGTAATGTTAAATTGTTTAAAGCATAAAAAAAAAAAAAAAAAAAAAGATGAATGTTGATATTGCAAACTTACCATTTATAGTTCTTTTACAGGGGCACACAAAATAATTTGGATACATTATGAACCATTCAATGTCTTGCAACACAGGAGGAAATACTTAAACACCCTATTATGATTTTCTCTCTTGTTTGATCAACTACCTCTCTTCTTGAAATTCATAAACGACCTTTCATTACTAAATGCTTGAAAAGGTGAATGAGTCACTCCATTTTTTTTTTCTTTTGTGTGCGCCAGCAATGGTGTTCAATAAATTTGCTGTGCTCAGAGGTGTATTCAGTATCCATAGACAAAGAATTTTTCTTCTGGTGAGATACAAATAGTAAAATTACTTAGATAATTGTAACAATAAGTGATAAATTGTGCACAGCCTTCAAAGAAATTGCTTTATGCACAGCCATTTTACTTCACTACTCTGAAACACCCAGAGGGAGATGAGTATAAGAGATAGCAACATAGAGTACAATGTAGTTATGGTTATTTAAAGAAACTAGTATGTTCTGGCCACCACATGTTTTTCTTCTATATTTTTCTATACAAAGTCACTCAGTAAAAATAATTTATTAAAATGATTATTTAAAAAAAAATTATCTTCCATGATAATGCAGACGATTTCCATATTAGAGAAGTAGTATAACACTAAATATCCAAAAAAAGTCAATTTTACTGTCAATATTTATTACATAATTTTTTTTTTTTTTTTTTATGAAAAAAAATGATAACTTTATTTTAAATTATCGCAGATTGATGGTTCAACCATTTGTTTTAGAAGTATTGGTGAGCTCATTTGAAAGATACCCATCATGAAAATTTACTCCCCTCTAGGGGGGACTTCCCCCCCCCCCAGGGGAGGGGTGGCGAGCATAATGATTACTAAAAAATAATTCTGTTTATGCACATTTATACAAAATTTTGTCCTATATCACCCTGTTAAAAATTTAGGAAAAGCGGGATGGCAACGCAACCTGTAAGACAATTTTTACCAAAAGTTGATAGGCACTCATTTATGTCAAGGAGCAACTATATACCAATTTGTATGAAATTCTGTGTAGTAGTTCCTGAGATACAGTTGCTACAAAATTTTGTCACACACACAGACACAGACATTTTCTAAAAGTGGTCAAATTGTGTTCTACAGCTCTCAAAACATGTCAATCCATCAAAAACCCGGGGTTGAAAATTTCTATGAATCCAATACTTTCTTCTATTGAATATAGAAGAAAGTAAAAATATGAATAATTTTACTTGCACAACAAAATTCAAATGGATCAAATTGCTTTGTGTTGAGAGTAATAGAAAATATAATCAGATATCACTCTAGTATGGCATTATTTAAAAATCTGTAAGTGTTCAATGAATGAAATTATTCAGTTTCTTGTTTTGTGAAGGCATCTTTTATCGCACAAAAATCATATTATTGATTGTATCCCATCAATACGCAGAAGTAATCTTGATTTCAATCTTAAATGTTCAGAGGGTTTTCTACAATTTTTAAAAGTTCTGTTTTTATTTTACTAAATTAATTGACTGTGGAACATCCATTGCATTTTTGAACTAAAATACTAAATTTTTTTTTGTTTTTTAAAGCTTTTTAATTGGAAAAAAATATATCTATTTTCCTAAGTAAAAAAATTGTAGAATGTTTTAAGGACAAAAACATCTTTATTTTTAGAACACTTAGTTCTAAACAGGATTGTAATTTTATTCAATATGTCATTGAAAATCTAAACTATGAGTATTTAATTTGATTTTATGACATCTTTACTTATTTTCCAGATTTCATGTAATTTACTGGCTGTGGATGGTATCAATGACCCTGATGTTGTTAGTATAAATGCAGGTATAGTATATTGACTCAATATTAAACATGCTATTTCTGTACTTTTATTATATTACTTTTTATGTATGTTAAAATACATAAAAAGTTTTTATTATTTATTTATTTTTTATTCTTAAATTCTATTCTTTTTTATTCTGTTTATTTTTTAATATTTATCTATTTTCCAGTTGTGAATATGAAATAATTTGTTTCTTTGTTTTATGGGTGATTATGAAATAATTATTAGCATTTTATCTTTATCTAACATACCTGTACATTATTTGTTTTAAATTCATAAAATTATTGTTAGTTATTTTTAAGCTGTTTCCCAGAGCAACTTTTGGACACAATTTTATAAAATTTTCATTAAAAATTTGGGAAATTTAGCCTGTGGGAGAGCCTATGGGAGACCTTTCCAAAAAACAGTGAACACAATTTCTCAAAAACTAATTCTCTGATCCTATTGAACCTCTTCAAAAGAGAGTTAATTAGGGATTGAACGAAGGATTTAAAAAAAAAAAAAAAAAAAAAAAAAAAAGACTAAATTTTTGGCAGAGTTGTTTACAAAATCAGTACAATTCTGAGTAAAATTTACCCCATGTAAAGTCTTGTAAAATGAGTTGTAATAATAAAAAAAAGAAAAGTGTTGTCGCCCCAAACCCTTTTTCCCAAAACACTGCTTTCCAAAATCTAAGCATTTTCTTTTCTTTTAGTAATCCCAATTTGCAAAATGGATTTTGTATCTCACATAGCTGAAAAACAAATGTTTTTCAGCTATGGAAGAATCATAGAACATGTTCTATGGAAGAATCATAGAACATTGCAAATGTATATTTGTGTCTGTCATCATGTCTAGTTGAACACCTACAACTTCGGTCTAAATACAAGATCCCATTTTAAGGATTCTACAACTTTACACAATTTTTCGTGATGTCTGTATATATGTATGTGTGTGTGTATATCTCACATAACTAAATAAAATGATACTTTTAAAAAATTAAGGAACACGCTTTTATAGAAATATGAACTAAAAAGCACAAACTATCTATCTTAGCATTAAAATGTAGGTAAGCGAAAATCGTGTGAGTGACACACCGTAATATTTACATACACTTAAATCTTTAATTAAATAATTTAGAATTAAACAAAAACCATTTAAAAAAAATCTCCCCTGACTGGCCTCGAACGTTAGACCTTTAGGTTCGTAGCCCGGAGCTTTACCTCACAGCCACAGCGTTCACGTAGGGAAAGGTTTTTTTTTTACAATAGATTTTTTGTTTGCTCCCAGAGCGGTTACAAACATACATACAGGTGAAGCTAATAAAAGTGTGTTAAAAAAGATTGAACCTAGAACATTGCAAATTAGTATATGGGTTTGTTATAACATCTAGTTGTGTACCTAATTCTTCAGTCTTTCTGCAACTTTCCATTTTGGAGATTTTTATGAAAATTATATTTATAATGACCAAAAATACAAAGGTTTTGGCCATTATATATGACTTACCATCCTACAGATTTCAAAACAAACTAATGATAGAGCCCATAATGATATTGCTATGAAAGTTGTCGACATTTTTGCGTGTAGTTAAATTATTCTTGAATACATAAGCAGATTCTAGTTGACAAATGCACTTTTTTAAATGAATATTCAGCTCGTAGATAGAGCCTGTAATGATATTGTTATGAAAGTTGTCGACATTTTGCATGTAAAAAGTAATTTTTAAAGACGTATGCAGGTTCTGGTCTACCAGTGCACTTTATTTAATGAATATTCAGCCCGTAGATAGAGCCCATAATGATACTGTCATGAAAGTTATTAACATTTTTGCAGATAGATATAAGCAGGTTCTAGTTGATGAATGCACTTTATTTAATAAATTGCGTAGATAGAGCCCGTAATGATATTGTTATGAAAATTGTCGACATTTTTGCATGTAAAAAGTAATTTTTAAAGACTTATGTAAGTTCTAGTCGATGAATGTACTTTATTATTGAATATTCAGTCCATAGATTGAGCCAGCAATGACCTTGTTATGAATTTTATCTACATTTTTGTGTGTAGAAAGTAATTCTTAAAGACATAAGTAGGTTCTAATTGTTGAATGCATTTTATTTAAGGAATATTCGGGAAACAATTGAATAAAACACATATTGTACTACAAAACTCAATAATCAATGAATATTCTTGAAACAATCCAATGAAACAGTCATTCGTACTGCAGAAATTAAATAAACACTGTTAAAAACACTACAGAGCAGAAACATTGCTAATTTAGGAATAATAAAAATTTTCAAAGTCTGAATGGAATTTGAAATCTTCGAGAATATTGTCACAGTTGTTTATAGAATTTTCGATGTAGTTCTGTGCTAGGAACTAATTAATCATTACAAAAAATTCTAGAACTCGACTCCTATTGAAGTTAGAGTTGTAATACACAGAAAGTAGCATGTAAAGATATAGGCAAGTTCTAGTCTATAATAACCAATAATTACTCTTCTTTTTTTATAGTCTTTTTAGTCATTTATAGAATTTTCAAAGAATTTGGTTCTGCGCTACAAATCAATGAAATTGTCTGGAAGATTTCAGAACTCTGTTCTTGTTGAAGTTAGAGCTTCCAAACATTGGCAACCCTAAACTACAAATTTTTGCCAGATTTTCTCGCTAAGTCGCCATATTCAATGTGAAACCACTAAAATCGATGCCAAGACCAAAATCTGCATTGGCAGTTGGTAAACTTGGCAACTTGGTGAGATTAGCGATCAAATATGGCAGCAAATATTGTTTCAGGATAGTTGGAATTAGTAAACTTTTCACAATTTTAACAGAATTAATTGTTTTGGTAAAATGTATCTTTTCTTGTCACTAATTTTCGCCAAAGAGAAAAAAAAGTAGGCCCAATACTCGAATAATTTTCATTAAACTCAAGTTGTTCATTTGGCAATGAGAGATTCCATAATAAGCTGTGAAGCACTATTTTTGAAAAAATACTACATTTCATAGCTGCCAACTCTCCCAAAAAGTTCGGGAGACTCCCAAATTTTGAGGCAGTCTCCCGAACTTCCGAAAAACATTAATACCTCCCGAATTTTTCAAAATTTTCATCATGCCCTGTGCCTAATTATTATTTTTTTTTCTTTTCTGTCTTCCCCATGCTGACGTTTCAGGCATGTGATTTTACGACGAATTTATTTCTTCCCTTTTTATAAATGTAGCAGATGTTTTTAGTTTAAAAAAAAGAAACACCATGGAACGATCTGTGATCAAATGTTTTACAAAAGCTCCCGATAACCAATTTTTCTCCATCTACAATATAAATGTCAATATTAATTTCAAACTTGCTTTATGAGATTCTAGAACCTGTAAATAAATAGAATCGTTGAATATTTCATATATTTCTTGCTCATGTGTAATTATTTTTTGTGCCCCCCCCCCTCCTTATGTATCTTCTATTAGCGATCGGTAATCAAATGTTCTGCAGAAGTATTTTATTTCCCAACCGTTATTCATTTACAACGTAAATGATAACATTCATTTTAAACTTACTTTATTAGATTCTAGAAGTAGAATTGAATGCCTAATATTTCTTGAAATATTGAAGGATTCCTGTTTCTATAGAAATTTTAAATGAATATTGACATTTATGTTATGGATGGCGAAAGAATGTGAATTAGCAGGCCTTTGTAAAGCGTTTGATTGCGAATCATTTATGAGTTTTTTTTTAAGCGGAAGAAATTAATTACAAATCAAAAGTTAATTTAAAAATCTGAAAATTTTGTCAAAATATTTAATTCTCATATTATTTTCAATGAGAAGAAAGCGTCTAGATGCTGCAAAATTTTCGTTTTATTTGCCCCTTCTTTTTCCAACAATTATTTTGCTGTCAATATTCTATTTAAGGCATAAATTGTCATATGCAAAGTCTCCTTAATTTTGATCCCCTTCGCATGGAATCTATCTCCCTAATTTTGATTCTCAAAGGTTGGCAGCTATGGCATTTGTCTCTGTGGTATATATAATCCAAATATCCTGACTTTTGTGGCTGGAGTAGTTTTTTTTCCTTTGCTTGTTTGCAGGAATTTTTGTAGACTGAAAACTGCCTGTTTACGAATTAGTTACCTCACAAAAGAATGTCAATGTTTTCATAGCAATATATATGTATATTCCAATGGGTGTAAAGGAAGTCATGTGGTGCCTACATCAGATTTTTTTTATTTTTTTTTTAACAATACTCTGAAACAAATAAAAATTTGAATGAGAAATTCATTGTCTCACTGTGTGAGTTTTATATTACTTTGTCATCAGGCACACTTTGTAAACTGATCTTAATTTCAATTCTCCCCTGTTAAGTATTTATATATAAAAAAAAAAATAATAATAAAAAAAAATAAAGGTAGAATAAAACTAGTATGTTGTGGCCACCACAAGACTTTCTTCTTTATTTTTCTATATGAATTCACTAAGTTCAAATAAAATATTAAAACTATTATTTATTAAAATTATCTAATGAATGCAAATGATTTTCCTTTTAGAGAAAGCTAACGCTAAATATCCAAAGAAATATAGTTTTATTGTCTGTAAATAACGTATTAAAAAGTGCATTTCTATAACGGTTATCTCATACATCAAGTTTCGTTTTGCTATATGCCATAGAAATTAAGATACAGGAAATTTTCAGTATAGCAGTGCCATCTATTGGCCGATAAGCATCTAAATTGAATCAGCATAATGTCTCATAATGGCCTTCTTGAATATCAAGTTTTGTTTTACACACAATAGAATCTGAGATAGATACACAATATACACAATAGAATCTGAGATATAGCCTTCCCTTAAATTGCGGAAATCGCTGTGTAGCAGCACCACCTGTTCATCGGGTGACACCAAAAGTTTATAGGCACTAATATAGGTCAAGGTGCATCTACATGTAAATTTATATGCAATTCTGTGTTGTAGCTCCTTACCTATAACCTTCTCTTAAATTGCAGAAATAGTTGTATAGCACTGCCACCTGTAGGCCGATAAGCATTCAAATTGAATTAGTATATGATCTGCTAATTGCCTTCTTACATATCAATTTTTCTTTAATTGTATGCAATAGAACCTGAGATATAGCCTTCCGTTTAATTTGAGGAAATCATTGTATAGCAGCGCCACCTGTTGAGCAGTTAACATCAAAAGTTGGTAGGCACTAATTTAGGTGAAGGTGCATCTACACATAAAATTATATGCATTTCTGTGCAGTAGTTCCTGAGGTATAGGCCTTAAACTGTAGATATTGCTGTACAGCAGCGCCACCTGTTGGTCGATAAGCATTCAAATTGCACCAGCATAATGTCTTATAATGGCCTTTATACATATCAAGTTTTGTTTGATTATACAAAATAGAACCTGAGATATAGCCTCCCCTTAAATTGCGGAAATCGTTGTATAGCAGCACCACCTGTTGAACAGTCAATACCAAAAGTTGATAGGCACTAATTTAGGGCAAGGTGCAACTACATACAAATTTATATGTAATTCTGAGCAGTAGTTCCAGAGATACAGTTGCCACAAAATTTTTGCCACACACACACAGACAGACAGACATTTTCCAAAAATGGTCAAATCGTGTTCTAGACTTCTCAGAATGTGATAAATCCATTGAAAACCAGAAGTTGAAAATTTTTACGAATCCAATTACTTTCTTCTATTAATAGAAGAAAGTAATAAATTAATTCTTAATATACTATTTGGGAAATTTGGATAATTTTTTTTTTAATAGAGTGTTTATTGCATTATTTAATTTATCTGAATCAATAAAAAATTATCACAATTAAATGAATCAATAAAATAAAAATTATTATTATTAAACATTAAAAATTTTTATTGCATACTGAATATATATAAAAATTATTATTGTTAAACAGTAACAAAATAACAATTTTGTCAGTAAACAGCATAAATTGTAAAATTGTGCAACAATTGTTTCTGGTTGAAAAGAAAAAAATAAATTAACATGATCCTTCATTAGGGGAAAAAAAATTATTTTAAACCTTTGTGTAGCAAGGTAGTTGTGGCAAGGTATGTTTATTTGATATGAAAACCACCAGGATTTATAAACAAAGTTAAAAGAAATAAATTACTTCTTTCCACTAAGTTATCAAAGTAAAATTTTATTGAAAATTTCTGGGATTGAATTTTTGAAATTCAGAATTAGTAATTACATCCCCCGTGGTTAAGAAGCTGTAGGTTAAAGGGTTAAATCATTTAATAATCCTGTAATAATTCCCTGTTTAAACAGCATCTTAAATCCAAATTTAAATTATTCTGTCTGTTATTATTATATATTTGTATACTTTTTGTTGTACATTTATTCACATTTTGAAAGTCTTTATTTAAAATCTCTAAGCTTTTGGCACAATTTAACTTTCCCTAAATTTAAAAATTCTTATTAATATGTACTAAATAAGCATAAAAGAAGGATGTCATTTTATTTCTGGTTAATATTTCAATTAATTTGTTTTTTAATGAGTGATTTAATGAGTCAATAAATCTTATTTATTTCCCTATGGGATCTTTAAAGATACTTCAGTTTAATATTTTTGTATTGCTTATATGTAATGGTAAGTATCTGTGTTTCAGCTTTAAAATATTTAAATGTATTTGGTAGCCTCAAAAATATTTTAGTAACAAAAAAAGAAAAAAAAAAAAAAAAACTCACCTCTATAACATAAACTTAAAAAATTTGATTTTTTTAAATGCATGAAAATTTGAGTGTGTAAATTGAAAAGTAACAGCTAGTATAACAGTACAAATTTAATTAACTTGAAAATTTACATTATATATAAATTCATTTTCTCTTATTCCTATTTAAATTTGATTTATAATTTCACGCAGAAATACAATGTAAACAAAAAGTAAGAGTAAAAATCAATAAAGAAATATCTCTATAATCATTATTATCGAAAACAAAATACAGTTAAATACGTTTAACACGAAAACGCTTAACATGAAATAATGTAGTGGTCCGGACAGTATACTATGCTATATAGTACATTTTATTTTCATTTAACACGAAACAAAAATCGTTTAACACGAAAAAAATTCGCTTTCGATCTTCAGTGGCATGTTTGCTACAACAGAGATGCCAACATTTTAATTTTTTTCGAAGCATTTTTAGACCCGCCTTTATTTCTATACCAATTTTTTCTTATTTTATCATAGCTATATATCGAAGGAAAATAGTCTATAAATAAAGTGGTGCGGATTGAAGGCGGGAAATGCTCCAGAATAAATTAAAACGTTGGTAACTATGCTACTATATGTTGCTGTCAATGATAATGTTTTTTCAGCACCAACAATGGGATTTTTGACATTGTTCATCATTAAAATGATTCTACTTATGTAAATTTTGATGACGAATCTAACAACTGAATTAATGATGCAGTTCCTGTCCCTTCTGCTTCAGAAATGAAGAAAAAGAAAATGAGTATCCGCAGTTATTTAGATAAGCATTCAAATTCAGAGACGAAAAAAACAATGTATGATCTCGATCAGTTTTTGAACAATATGGTGCTGAAAAAGACAGTAAAATATATGATTTTTTTTTCCCTACAAAAAACAATATTTGTACTTGATTTTTATCCTAATGGATACAACTTGGTAGCAGTTTTACAGGAAATAAAAATAATAATTGACGACATGGAAAACATTGTCCAGTTTTGTACTTTTTTTACGAATCTTTTAACACAAAATTCTTTTAATATGAAAAAATATTTCGATTCCCTGAGGTTCGTGTTAAACGTTTTTCACTGTATTCTGTTCAATGTGCAACTAATTTTTTAATGATTCCAAGTGAGACTCGATCACTATAAATGCATATTAAAGAGTTTAAAGTGTAAGATGAAATGTAATGTACTTGAACATTTTCGACTTACTTTAAAAAATAGTTTTAGAATCATTTTACTTTATTTACATACATTTCTCTGTGTGTTAAATTGACCAACTTCTTCCCTGAAGATACTTATTTCATGAATTATCTAAATGTAATCAAAGTAATCAATAGAACTGAACTATTTTAGAAAAGGGATAGTTTATAATAATTCTTGCACAATGAATTTTTAAAAATTTTGAATACAAATCATGAGTTAAACTTAGTTATAGGGTTAAAAGAATTGTTTTGAACAAAATATTTAGAAAGGTAAAATTTCTTGAATAAATGAAATTAATTGTATAAAAAATTTGCAAACACTAAAAAGAAAAAAAAATAGATCAAATTAAAAACTATAGATTTTGATTCATTTTGCCAGTATAAGATATATATATATATAAATATATATAATAAAGATGATCTATTAAGCATAGTAGAAGCCAAGCAACAGATACATTTCATTTGGTGTAGTGCAATCTATAGATTATTCTACTTACCTGCAATTTTTCCCCCATAGACGTAATGCATTTGAATTCTCTTGGGTGTCCCTGTACATGAACCATTTGCTTAATCTCAACAAAAAGTTTAGCGTAGCATCCTTATATGATACACATTTAGAATACCGAGTTTGCGGGTTCGGTACTCGAGCCGGCCAAAGACCGTCGTGTACACTAATGGTGGCTGGTGCACGTAAAATCTGTCGTGGCCGCAATGTCCTCCATGTTCCCATAAAAAATTATACCTCTGGGGGTCACCGAAGCGGGAGAGCCATCCCTTCCGTGAAGGATCAAAATTGTGATGGTATGTCTCCGGACCACCTCGAGGGGTGTGTCCCAGACCGTCGCCAATTGCCCATCTGCGCAGCACTAGTGCGACGAAAAACCCAACCAACCAACTGAGTTTGGACTTTCTGCTATAATTTGTTTTTGAGATAGGCTGATAACAGACAGACACACAGACAGACTAACCACTAAAAACATGATTTTTGGATTCAGGGGACCTCAAAACAAGTAAATATAACTGAAATTCAATTCTTTCACTACCTTATGGGTAAGAGAAAATAGATAGATCTGAATATATCCATTTGCTTTATATCTGCATCTAATTTTTATTACTAGATAAAACTGAACTAAAAAGTTTTAAAATCTTTCAACAGATTTTCTAAGTACTACAATGTATATTCTCTATTTTGTCTGTTTAAATTTTATTGTCTCAAATTTTAAAAGGAGTCGCTATTTCTATTTTTAAATACATTTAATAAAATATTATCAGTTTGTGTTCATATACTTTTCTTTAATTATGTGTCCTAACTGCGAGACAACATAAAAGTAAATCAAAGGCTGCATCTGTCCAGCATTTTGCATAGGCACAAAGAAAAAACTAAATAATAATAATAAAAGAAAATTAAAAATTCTGTCAAAGACAGAATTTAATTTAATACGGACGACTATTAATTTCAATCTGTAAAATTTTTATTTATATTTTTTATCTCATTTTTTGACTGTAAAACTGGGCCACATACTTGTTAAACCCTGCTTATATTTCCTATTTGCTACAAGTAAGTTGCTAGTTCAAAATGAAGTAAAAAAAAAAATTGGATATTAGCAGGTTTTCTTATTTTTAGCTTTTTATAACTCTTGTTTCAGCAAAAACTAAAATTTTTATGACTTTCTTTTTATTCATTTCATTTTACTTTTTAAAGCTTCTGCTGCCCTAGCATTGTCTGATATACCATGGAATGGGCCAGTAGGTGCTGTAAGGGTTGGATTAGTAGACGGGGAGGTTGTCATTAATCCTACCAGAAAAGAACTTTTCTCCAGCTCTTTAAATCTTGTTGTGGCAGCTACAGAACACAACCAAGTTGGTGAGTATCTATTTTAGATAGATGATTATGATGTCAGGGTTCACATGAGAGGGTGGGATTACGAGAATCCCCCCTCCCCTATATTTGAAGAAATCCCTCTCAAAAATAGACTCACAAGGGGGACTTCTCCTCCAATTTTTCACGTTGTTCTTTGAATATTTCATCCATTTTTTAGATACATTAGGAAGTATATTAATTGCTTAAAGTTTCTTTGAAACAAAAATAAAAAGAGTAATATTATTTTAAAACACTTCATAAATTATCTTAAGAAATCTATATAATTAAGAAGTGTATATTTTATATACAGCTACAGATTGAAATTATATATGATATAATTTTGGTTCTTACAGTTTTTGTACTTCTGTGGAGCATTCTTTGAGTACTCAAAATCAAGTTAAAAATAAATTTTCAAGTAGATTAAGCGATAAGAACTTGAGCAATTCTTTGCGTATTTCTAACAAAAAACTTAGATTTTGTATAGTATAGCATTACCAATCCTTATCACAAAAGGGAGGAAAAGAAAGGTTTTTTTTTTTTTTTTTTTTACAATTGTTTGATTTGCATTTTTGTTATTCTTGAAAAAAAAAAAAAAAAAAAAAAACTGCAAAATATAAACTATGTAATTTTTCACTGAGATTTGAAAAATCTCACTTAATTTTTCTTTCTGATGTGAATCCTAAATGGGTTATTTTAATAATAATAATATAAAGAAAAAACTTTTTGTTTATTTGGGTATTAAAACCAATAAAAATGAACACGTTAGGAACGCCAAAGAGAAAAAATATGGGAAGCATACAGCTGTTTCGGTAGCCTTTAGCATACCGTCTTCAGTGCTAAAGGCTACCGAAACAGCTGTATGCTTCCCATATTTTTTCTCTTCGATGTTCCTAACGTGTTCATTTTTATTGGTTTTAATAATCCAGCACCAAGTCCCCTTTTAATATTGTTTGTGTATTATTTAATAAATTATGCTCACCTAATTTTTTAAAGATATATAGATCAATATATTTGCTTTAAGAAAATGCTCTACAAAATTAAAGTTTTCTTTAACAAATTGAAATTAATTTTAACCTAAAAATAAATTAAAAAGTAGATTTTTTCAATTTACAAAAAGCACTTTTTGCCAGCAAAATAAAAATTTGTATTTGATTCTTTGTGCATGGGCACCATTTTAAATATAAATATTTGGTTTTATAAATCATGTAACTTTCCTTAAATCGGATAGGAATATCTGGTTTTAAAAGTTAATTTGTCTACTGTTCATAAAAGCAGTGAAATTTACTAAAAATTGTAAATTTTGTCAGTCATTTGTGAAAAAAAACTAAAAAGTCATTAATTTGATCATTTAGTCGTAAAAGTTATAAATTTATTTCGCAGTATCTCCAATAATAATTTGTCAGGAAATATCACTTTTGAAACTGGCAGTGCTTTCAAAATTGACATTTATAATCTTCAAAATAAAACTGATGTAGTGTGAGCTATAGGGTGACGTTTCCTGGCAAATTATTAATTTTATGGTGTATAAAAAAGTTTATAAGATTAAATTAGATTATTTTAATTATTGATGTTTTTAATATTTTAATTTTTTACAAAAGATAAATTGTTTTAATAATTTACAGCAGTAGAATTAACAGCATTCATGTCCATTAAAAAAAAAAAAAAAAATATTTTTATAGCTCAATGAATTTTTAATGTTTAACACGCTCGCAGACAAGTTAAACATAAAATAAATAACTAAAATATTTTATTTTTGCATGTTTTTAATATTTTATTTATTTACAAAAGATAAATTGTTGTAACAATTTACAGGTTAGTTAAATATGTTTATGATGTCATCAGTTTTTCAAAATATATAGTTAAGACTAAATCTTAATATTTATTTATTTGTTTTTGTTAAATAAAATAAATACTAAATAAATAAATGTGTTATACAAAGCATGTTAATGTAATTTCAATTTAAAATGCATTACACATTTTGTATGGGTATTATTAGGTTATGAGGGTTTCTAATATAATTGGCATAATCTCCCACAATCATGTTGGCAACCAAAGTTGGCACTAAGCATCAACAGTTTAATTTTAAGCATATCAGAGTCAGAACAAAGGGGATCCGGACATAATATCGCGGGACAAAATCTCGCCGGACAAAATATCGCATAAAAAAAACAGTATGATCTATTTGAAAATTTTATTTTGTGCCACGCGTGATTGCTGACGGGGGCCACGTGGCCTTATAAATATTAATTAATTAATTAATTAAATCATAGAGTTGAATTTCATTATTTTATCTATCTTTATTTTTAAGTTATTTTATCTTTTGCTTTTCACTATTCAAAATACATTTTAAAAATCGTGTACATCACTGCTGACAGTACAGCTGAACACTATTCACAAACTTGAATTAAAAATTTTAAAATTGATAAGCACGATTGAATTCATTATGACTCATCTTGACAAAAGTTAATAAATATAGTTTAACTATTTTAAGTAAAATTTATAAAAAATTTTGTTGTAGGTTTGTCAGAATGTCAGTGCTCTGACTAAAGTATGTGTTGTCATGAAATTTTATACAACATTACTAATAATGACCAACTCATTTTTGCTTTGTATTCATTTACGTCGGCGATATTTTGTCCTCGCGATATTTTGTCCCGCGAGATTTTGTCCCCAACCCAGAACAAAGACAGTGAAATTAACCTAAAATTTTACTTCTAGTCTCTTTTATTTAATATCATAATTCTTTAAGATTAATTTATTCTAAAAACCACAGTATATTGTAATGCAAATATTATGTCTATATGTTGTTTTGTTACATATTACACTTATGTAAGGATAACACCTATATTTACTGGGAAAGCATAGATTTGAGTAGCAACCTTCATTTAGCAATTTGTAATTTTGGTATATTTCTTTTAATATATATGTTTTTAGTGATTATTCTATTGATAATTTGTATGTATCGTTTCACTTCACCCCATGAATGCATTTTATTAATGTTATGCAACTTAGTTATGATGGAAGCGAGTGCCGACAATGTTTTACAACAAGATTTCATGAAAGCTTTGAAAGCTGCAGTCAAAGAAGCCCAAATTATCATCCGAACCATCAGTGATATTCAAAAGAAATATGGGAAGACTAAAAGAGAAATAGAGCCTGTTTTGGTTCCTTCTGAAGATATGATCGATTCAGCTAAACTGTAAGTTGAAGGATGTTTTTTTATTTTATCTTATTTTGAAAATTTTATTTGCAGTTATTTTTTAAAATTGTTATTTCTACTTTATGTATTTAACTATTTAGAATTTTATGTCTTCATAAGACATCTTTTGCAGGGGGACCTGCCGCTTCCTCTGTTGTAGTATCTGTCAGGATATTTTTTTTTAGGTTGATTTCTTTAAAAATCGACCAGTTGCAATCACTTTGTTCATTTATCTATCTATCTATAATGGAAATTTTGTCATCACGATAACTCCCGAAATAATACTCCAAATTGAACCATTGGGATTTCCTTTAAGTTATCACTGAATATTTATTTAAAATAATAAAATAAAATCTTAATTCTTTTTATCCTTTCATACATATATATATATAAAGAGAGAGAGAGATTGCTAATCAGATAAAGTAGCTGATTGCAATTAGTCTATATCTTAAAAAAAAAAAAAAAAAAACTAATACAAAAGTTATTTTTCTTATTTAAATCTTTAATTTGTATTGGTTTAGTTTTTCTACTGAAATGTTTGTTTGGCTAAATGTTGAAATTTTATCTAGAATTGAAATTCACAAATGCAGTGAAAAATTGAAATTGCTTTGCTGTTATTTTATACTGAAGATATCTTTATTTTTTTATTTTCTTTCAGTTTATTAGAAGCCAAAATAACAGAAGTTCTGACAGATCATTATTCCTATGACAAAGTAAAAAACTTTTGGTGGTTTTTTCTACGTTGTTATTATGTATGCAATAAAGGTTATCCATAGTTTATATATGTTTTTCGTTCAGGTTTCAAGAGGCATAGCAATTGATACTCTTCAACAAGAAGCTCTTGAAAAACTGAAAGGTTTGTTTGTGTACCTAAAAATTTTTTTTTTGAATTATTGTGTTGTATTATTTTCTTTGTTTAAATTTTGAATGGATAATGCAAACTTTTTAGTAACAAGGCAACCATCTATGTTCTATTAAGTTTAATTTCTTAAGTTAAAATTAATAATTTCTGATCATTATGAATGTATAATATTTTCTGATGTTGCTTTTTAAAAAGTTTTTGCATATTTTTAAATAGGATGAATTTAAGGATTTTTATTTCAAACACATTTCTGGTGCATTCAGTTGTTAATTTTAGCAGATTTTATGTGTATCTGAAAAGCAAGAAAAATGAAAAACTTCAAAGTGTAAAGAAAGTATGAGGGAAAATTAAATTTTTTTCCGAGGCTTATAGTCATTGTAGATTTTTTAATCATAGTTTTTGTTGGTTCATCAAATTGTAAGATTTTTCTTTTTTCTTCTTCTAAGAAAATATATTTAACAATATCTTAATTACTTTTTCATTTTTCATAAATCAAAATAATTATCACAGTCAAGAAAGGAAAATTAAAAGTGTGTCTAAAAACCCTGATTAATTAATGAAATTCATAATTTAAAATATCTTTTTAATCTTATGAAGTATTATTATTATTATAATTTTTTTCGTGTAAAGAACAATCATAAAATTTTTTTAATTATTAAAATATTTTTTACCATGTTTTTATTCACTTCTATTCTTGTTTGTTTGTGTGTTTGTTTGTCTGGTACAAATCTTGCAATCTATTTTTAACTAACTTCCCTACTAGCTAGACATTTGAAACTTTCACAGTAGCTCAGAACCCGGTGACAACACAATACTTCAAAGTCAGATTTTCGAATAGTTTTCTTTTAGTCAATTAAAATATGAAAATGATAAGCTCCTAATAGCAATAAAAAGAGTCATTAAAATATTAGCTATAATTTATTTAATTGTTGCCAAAAAAAAATTATGAATTCATTTTCTTTCGACATAAAAATAAATACATTTAATTAAATGTGAGCGTTAAAAAATTGTAAAAAGTTAAATTAGAACGTCCATCTTTGGAATATCGATAATAAGGATTTTCTTGCCAAAAGCCGCCAAGGGCAAAAAGTTGCCAAATTTGGCACCAAATCCATTACCTGCCTATTGGCGCTTTTTAATGCGTTTTAAAGGGAAGATTAAGCTATTTTAACTCGAAAAAGAGCTGGAAATGCAGAAAGTTGACATTTTATCAACTTACTAAGCCTCTTTGAAAGAATTTATACAAAAATAAATACAATTATTTACAATTTCGTAACAATATGCATTGATAAAGTGCTAATGTAGTTAGTTCTATAGCTATGATTCAACAGAAAATTTAAAAACATGGTTTATAAAAAGTTTTTTAATTTTATAATTATTTCTTTTTAACATTACTAAAATAACATATAAAAATGACAAAAAAAATTTTTAATCAGTGTTAGTCTCCAGTCAGGCAAAAACTGATATCCTTTTGCTGCCCTTTCACAAAATATCATTTTATAAAAAAAATCTGTTTTTTCAGCATTATTTCAAATGATTACTCAGTTCATTGGAACACTATTAACTGGATGTTAATCTTTATTGAGAGTTGTTGTTAAAATGGACGGTTTTACACAATAATATACAGAATAAAAAAATAATAAAGTTTTTTTTCAAAAATAGGCTAAAAAAAAAAAAAAAAAAAACTTGGATCAACCCTTGGTCTCTGTCACTAAATTAAAATATGTCAATGACAGGTCTCACCCCCTCCCCTTTCTCTGCCTCTTTTTATGGAGAACATATCCAGTTATAATTTAATTGATTTATGATTGTACATAATAATAATAATTAGAGTATAGCATTTGGGTTTTATGTCATTTTCATGATAGTATTATAATATCAACAACATATTTAGTAAGGTTAGTTTATTTACTTTTGAATGAGCACAATTTTATCAAAGCTTATTTTGTTATTGAATCACCTATAAAAAACAAAATGCAATGTTAAATAATAAATTATGTGAAATATAAATTTATTATTTATTACTTACTTGATGATTTGTTTTAGAAAATTACCCAGAGAGTGACCCTTCACTTCTGTATGAAGCGATTAATGTTGTTGGGAAATTAGTATTTAGAAATCTTATTTTGGAGACTGGAAAACGGTAATAAATATTAAGGTAGTTACTATTGATAGTAATAATGTAAAATTTAACTATTTATTAATATTTTAAAAAAATATATAAATTTTATTCAATGTTGAAGCTGATTTTTACTTCCATTTCCTCACTACCGTAGGTGGTGGGAGTATTGTGTTTAGTAAAACCAATAAAAATTACAATGTTAGGAACACCGAAGAGAAAAAATATAATGTTGTAATTTTTATTGGTTTTAATAATCCAGCACCAAGTCTCCTTTTAATATTGTATTTAGTCTTTCTGTATTGTATTTAGTCAGATTTACATGTTTTAATGCCTCCTGAGTCCAAAAAAGTAGTTTTTGACAATTGTGTGTGTATATATGTGAGAGGAATCTTCTGACTATCATATCTTTGAAACTAATAAAGGTAGAATGATGACACATCTCAAGTAGAAATGATTTTTTCAATTTTTGTTGAAAATTGGAAAACCTAGTGTGGGACCACAAGTCATGTAAAACTGTTTTGTCTCATGTAAAGCTATAATATTCAGGTTATGATTAAATGAGATGTAATTTTAATTGGCTATGTTAATTTAAGTTAGAAAAATAGGATGTTAAGGGAAATTAATTATTTGTAATCTTTCCTAATTGAAATAATAATTCGGAAAAATTCATTTATTTAGATTTCTTCATTAAATTTGAAATCTTAAATTCTAAATATTTATCATTTATTTTGTTATTGTA
Organism: Salticus scenicus; assembly: GCA_963930645.1. Classification (NCBI taxonomy): domain Eukaryota; kingdom Metazoa; phylum Arthropoda; class Arachnida; order Araneae; family Salticidae; genus Salticus; species Salticus scenicus. The sequence continues at coordinate 266,738,139 of OZ005659.1, forward strand.
TAGATTTTATTTTTGTACGCTGAAGGATAATCCGGTAGACAACATTTTACTTGAGCCTAAAGGAAATAAAATATAAAAAGAAAAATGCACTCACCAACTTGTAAAAGAAAAAAACAAGCAACTTATCGATGATATATTTTTTTTATTTCTGGAATATATATAAATATATATGTGTATGTACTCACTAACCAGTGTCATAGATGTGACAAAAAAGGATAAAAATCAAATACATCAGCCTTGATCTTTACTTTATTACACACAAAATCATAGATTTTCAATAAGTATTGTTTTTTGGTTTATTTTGCATTTTATAAGTCACTCAATGTTCACATTACTGTCCTCAGTTGAAAGTTCAATATTAGTATCGCATATTATTTGAAGGATATGAACTGATCACTACGGGTAGATACCCATTAAACTTTTATGTTTCTCCAGTTAATTGGCACGTTATTATCGATGGTTTCCTCAATTCGTGGAAGGATGTTCAAAAATCATTGGCCTCTTGCAGATAATATCACATAGATGATAGCCATTAGGTCTTTCTCATCTCTGCACATATTTCACACTGCCACTTACTGTAGATGTAGATGCAAAGATGATTGAAAATTGAAGAAGCTTACGCCACTCATCGAGAAAATACTTATATATTACCAGAGTCTTGCAGGTAGACCAAAAGAATATGAGCCAGTTGATGATAACATCAGAAATACCAAGACACTGTGATTCAATGGATGAGAACATTGCACATTTTCATAATTAAATTTTGAGATGCAATACTAATCATCAATCACTAGCTGAACACAAAGTACACTTATTTAACCAATAATAAGGCATGAGATTCCTCTTAATTCAAATTTTAGTAACTCTACTTGTACCGTAATCCAGGCCTGGTACAAAGTAAGGAAAGATCGATGTTTGGTGTAGACTATCAAGATGGCGAAGAAAAGAACAAGCAAAAAAACAAAATGGCTGAAAAAGCTGTTGCAGGTTTGGAAACCGCAGCACGAATGACGGGCTCTGCACCGTACGAGCTCCTCACCAGTGCCTCTCTCTAGAACTGAACACCTGAAGTTCATGATGCACTGAAGACGGTATGCTGAAAGCTACCGAAACAGCTGTCTGTTTCCCAAATATTTTCCTTTGGCGTTTCTGATGTTGTTGTTTTTACTGGTTTTAATAGTTAACTCTACTTCAAAGTAAGAAGGGCTTCGAGATTTTAGCAGCTCTAAGCTATTTTTTTTTCACTAAATTTCAATCAACAAGTTCATCCAGTTTTTGTTGAAGCCAATATATTGCTGCTGTGTTCCTCATGTCATTGCATTATTTTCATTCAAACAAAGTTCTAATAAGGAAAGGAGGTTTATCTTTTCTAACAATGTTATTACAAACTCTAATATTGGGTTCTGGTGAAATCTCTAAAATGGAAAGTCATTTAATGTACAAAAGTTTTGGGTTTCATGAATATCTCCAAAACAGAAACCTACACAGTGACTGAAAAAGAGAGGTGCACAACTAGATAGTATTCCAGATAATCTATATGTAAATTTGCAACATTCAGTATCCAGTCATTTTCAAATTATATGAGGTGCATACACAATACACACACACACACACACACACACACAGATGTCATGAAAAAACTCAGGGTTCCCAGCGGCGACTAAAAAGCAACTATTTGCTACTAAAATCAACCCTAGGCTACTATGGCAACTACCTTTGTGTAAAAGTGGCTGAAAAGCTACTATTTTCAGGTTAGTCAGCACTATTTTCAGGAAAATGGAGACTATTTTGAACAAAAAGTTGTTCCCCACTTTTTTTTCTGCATCTTCACAGTATTTTTACTTCCATTACCCAACTACCATGGGTAATGGGAATATTTATTGTATTTAGACAAAAAATTCAATTTCAAGTTATCTGATTTGCATGTTTTAAGGTCTCCTGTGCCTCAGAATTTGAGGCAGGTCTAGTGTACAGATGATTTTTCAAATTTTTCGTGAAAATTGGAAAACTGGAAGTGTGTCATTGAAAACCGAAAGTGGGACTGTAAGGCTGTATATAAACATCCTCTTAGATATCCTTTCATATGTATTAGTTGGTTAGTTCAGAAAAATTAATAGGCTTTCTGTATAAGTAGTCCAATTTGAGGTTCTTGCAGAATGGCTGTACATTTTTTTTTTCAAACTCGCTCTATTAACTCGTTTCAGATATCCTTTTGTATATAATTGTTTTCCAGTCAACAATTGAGTTTGTCATGTTTTGGTGAAAATATATCAAAAACGGCACTAACAATTTTCTTGAAAATTGCTATATAAATCTCTTTTTACATATCCTTTTGCATCAAATTATCTTTAATTTTCTGTGGTTATTACAAAAAAATCAACAATCATTCTGATTAGGTAGGTCAGTTTTAGATCTCAGAAATTGGTATCTCAAAAAAGGCTCTACTGATTTTTTTATTTATTTTTAATCTCGCTATGTAAACTGTTTTATATTCCTTTATACATGCATTAATATTCTTTTATAAGAAAGGTATCTAATTTCTCTTAAACCAATTTTATTTCTTCTCACCACATTATCTCCAAAAACTGCTTAAATATTTATATTGCTTTTTTTTTTAACCCAAGACTACCGTTTGGATCGGAGTGGCTACTGTTTTGGCTACTATTTCATACATTAAAGGCAACTAAAGCAACTATTTTTGAGTGTCTTTCATGCTGGGAACCCTGAAAACTTGTAAAAATTGTGGAGATCAAAACTAGTAATTCTAACAGTCTCAAACATAAATTGAAGCACTGGCACTGAAAAAAAATTAAGTGCCCAAATCATCAAAATTTACTTTTTGACTTGGAAAAAAATACTGTGCTCAGTATCTAATCACACTGAAAAGAAAGAAAGTTCTTAACTCAAATTGTTTAGTTCTGAGTTAGTTTGCAAGATGCTGCTGTATCTTCCCCCCCTTTTTTTTTTTTTTCTTTTGGCAGAAGAAAGGAAGTAAATGCCACAAATGGTTTTAGTTGAGGCATTTTCGCTGTGTACTTTTCAGTGTCAATGCCTCAGTTTTTAACATTTTAAATCATAAATTAAATTATCGGTTAATATCAGTGGGGATCTCGTGCAACAATACACGAATACAATTTGACTACAGAACAATATAGGGTAAGATGGGGTAAGTGGGACCCCTTTTCGGCATAATTCGACTTTAGCTCAACATAGCACCGGATGTAATAGGCCTAACAACTTAATTTTTTTTGTGGTTCATTCTCTCATATGTTGTTATTGTACCCATGGCAACCTCTAACCAAATTGGCAAATGATGAATTTAAAAAAAAAATTATTTTGGGTAGTTATCGGGGTGGCCCACTTGCCCCGCAAGGTGGGGTAAGTGGGACCCCCCTGAATATATTTTTACACATAACTGGTAGAGATTTGGTGGGGCAAGTGGGACAATCTACATGGTTTTCTGAATCTTTGAAAAAAATATCACTGAAGTATCTCTATTAGTTCACCCATAGCAACTTTTTCTGCACACAAGCCTGCTAAAAGAAAAAAAATGTCAAATTTTCAACTTTTTACTTTATAAAGTTTAAACTAGCCTATGGCAGTATTACATGCTAGTGAACATTATATCTTGATAAATCGTTGGTAAACATGTATTTTGAAAGTCTCTTGGAAAGTGTTGGTTCATTTAGTTTCAGCACAACATCTTCTAGGAATACATCATGAATATCATTAGCTTCAGGGGGGAAAAAAGTTATTACGCATAGTTGTGTCTTTGTGCATGTATTACATGACAACTCTATCTTCATCGTTTTGATTGTCATTTAATACCAAGCCAACATACTATTTCTTTTTTTTTTTGCCTTCAAACTGGACAAAGGCATAATCCCCATTTTAAAGTACTGTGGTAGTGGGTAATAACTGATAGTTCATCTTCGGAACTTGAATCACTACTGGTGGAGTCATCCAGAGGTAAACCCTATAAATCAGTGCATATGACTATTTTTTAACTATATTAAAGAGTTGGGGTGGGTGGCCCACTTACCCCGCCATTGTGGTGGCCCACTTACCCCAAACACGGGGCAAGTGGGCCCCCCCAATTTTTTTTTCAACCTTATTAACATCATGAGTACACGATACTACAAAAAGATTCTGTGTTTTATACACTTTCAAAATATTTAAAGTTTTGGTTTGTATCATGAACGGTTTGGAAGAAAAAAAATAATTTGTACGATGGCGCGAATTACGATAGGACTGCAAATTTAAAAATCATCACAAAAAGGCTTGTAACTTATCACACACATAAATGAAAACGGTGCCATAATGTTTTCTACATCTATTGGGGTAGGTACATAAAATTATTATAACAGATTTTTTTTGAGTCAATAACTGGGGAAATGCCAGGGGGGGTGGCCCACTAACCCCAATGGCCAACTTACCCCACCTTACCCTAGTATAAACAATTGTATTCATGTCTCATTCAATTAAATATTTTATAGCAATGTTTGACACAACACAATATAAATAATTATAAATAATAAAAGTGTTCAGTTTTAGTTTTGATACAGAAATTTTTATAAGTGAATTGTTACCCAAAAGTTGCGGACAAATTTTTTTATCAGTGCAGACAAAAACTGTCTGCAAGCCGTTTTTCTGTGTCTGCAACTATGTCGCCGTGTCACGGTGTTTCTGCCACTGGGAGAAAATCTATGTAGTATATTTCAATTAATAGCAAAGCGTCACTCAAAATTTGATATTATTTTTATGACCCATATTTCCAATTCATATCGAAATAAAATGTTGCATCAGAAACTTTTAACCCATTAAGGGTTTTTGTTCTGATACAACATACAGGAAAAAGTTAATTTAATTTTACATACATATTGTGATAACTATGATGACTGTTGAGGTAATGGTTGAAAATCACACAACATCTCAAGGTCGCCGGGTTGACCATTGAGGAAAGAAGTAGTATACGACTCATAATAAATAAAGATGGCGGTCATAGGAACGATAAATTAAAAGATGAACTCTTATATCTTTCAGAGTCACCACATTGACCACTGAATTAGGAAAACGAAACCATTTGAAGGACCATCATGCATTATCTCACGGCCAGGATCATAAAGGAAATAATCAGTATGCAAAAATTAACATCTCATGGTCGCCAAGTTGACCAATGAGATAAAGAAACAAAGTCACTTCAAATAATATCAAACGATTTCTATTTCATCGTAAAGAAACGTAACTTGACCAAAACTTAACAATTACGAAACTGATCAAAACTTAACAAGCAATATACTTCAAACATTTTAAATTCTAAAACTCCTCAATTAATGAGCCTACACACTAAAACTCTTGCTGCCATTCTACTGACTCATTGCTCAAGTACTCAACTGCATATTTTGATAGAAGTCTCACTCTTTTATGTTCATAAGAAACGTCATATTTGCATAAGCCTATCAAGCATCGATAATGATGCCACCTGAATTAAGTTTCTTCAACTAAAAGTGAGTAAAAGATGTTCTAAATTAAATATATATATGAAAAAGATAGTGAAATGTTTTAATGAGTGTGAGGACAAAAGATAAGAATAGTTATCAGTTCAACAGCAGATCATAACGGATCAGTTGTGATGCTTCGCACATGAAGCGTTATGGAGTTCTTTAAGCCATTCAGCATCGCAAACCCTCCACGATACACCACACTTTGTCAAAGTGATCAGAAACTAGTCAATAAACATTAATATTGTTTGTGTATTCCATTTTGGTCGTTTATTATGTTAAATTTAATGTTTTACCGGAAAAGGTTCCCTCTAATGGACATTTTGGAACTAATTTTTTTTTTTTTTTTTTTTTCGAAATTCCATGAGCGCATCTCGTGTATAGTCTATATACCAAATTTCATCGATTCCGTTCACCCATTTGTGCTGTAAGATGCTGTTTATAGGGAATGTTTAATTATAACCACCCTGTATAGAGTAGCATGTGTTTTTGCACCTGAAGAAGAAAGGCTACAACCTTTCAAAATTGGCAGTGCTTACATTAATTTTATGGTGTGTGAAGAAGTTTTTTAGATTTAATCACTTATTGTACAGTAGTTCTTTAATTTATTATAGTTATGTAGCCTGTTATTTCAAAGAAAAAGTTTTCCTATGTACGGCATGCAGTTGACTTCTATGGTTTCTCTTACAGCTGTGATGGCCGTGAACTCACAGAATTAAGAAATATATCTTGTGCTGTTGATGTGTATAAGCCTCTTCATGGATCTGCAATATTTGAAAGAGGGCAAACACAGGTCATTTTAATAATTTTATGTAGCTCATTTAAATACACCACCCTTCCATTTACTTTATCTTACTTAATTAATAAAATATATTTATTTTTACTGATATCAGTTTCTTTTGTTTTCATTCTTTTTATGTCCCCCCCCCCCATGATTTATATTTATTTATATATATATGCATATATTGTCCACATGTTATTTGCTTTTCTTTTTAACACTTTCCAACCAGGTTGGAAAGTGTTAATGACTTTGGTTTGTCTGTCTGTCCACCTTCTAACTCCCGTAAATATTCATGGAATTTCTTGAAACTGATATATGTTATTCAAGTTCACTATCGGATGTTCCCTATTGAAAATGGAATGAATACCTTTACTGGTTTGTGTACAGGGACACACCCAAAAGTATTCCAAAGCATTGTGTTCTATGAGCAGTATTTCTATAAACCCTATTTTAATACCGTTATTTTACACAAATCTTAATGTAGTGTTATTCATGTCTACTATTGGATAGTCTCCATTGAAAATGGAGTAAATACCATCCCTGGTTTGTATACAGGAACAACCGAAAGTATTCCAAAGCATTGCATTCCATGAGAGGTATTTCTATAAACCAGTTTTTAAGAACTTACTTTGCACATCTTAATAAAATTAAAATATATTATTCATATGCACAAAAGAATGCTTTCCATAGAATACAGTATGATTAGCATTAGATTTACAGAGCCACACAAAAATATTCAGTTACATTAATGGGTATTATTAGAAATTTGCTGGAATTGCATTTTCGTTTACATTCAGCGATTTAACACTTTTTAAATGTGAATATGATTTCAATTTATATGTCTATCTGTCCATCTGCCTGCCCCCAGCGTCCGTAAATATTTTCAGAATTTTTAAAAATTATATATGTTATTCAAATTCACTATGGAATGTTCCCTATTTTATAAAGCAGTAATAGGTCCTGTGCAGCTGGTTTGTGTACAGGGACACCCAAAAAAATACCAATGCATTGCATTCTAGGACAGGCATTTTTATAAATTACATTTAAAGAACTTTCTATTGTAAAAATCATAATGAAATCGACATTTATTGTTAATATGCTAAAAAAATATTTTGTGTGATTTTGTTAACCTTCAGATTTACTGGGCTGCAGTAAAATATTCAGATACATTAAAGGCTGCAATTAGAATATAAGGGCTAAGTTTTCTCTTGTGTTAAGCATTTTTAACAATTTCTAACAATGTTTAAGAGTGATTAGGAATTCAATTAGTCTGTCTGTATGCCTTTCAGAACTACTGTCTGTCCGTTGTGTGATTACGTAGGCAAAGAGCGTTGAAAGTTATGATACAACAATTACGTACATTTGGAAAGTGTTAATAATCAATGCATACCGCATGATTTTTGGTTCTTTTATTTTTAATGGAATTGTTTTAATAAAAAGCATTGAAAACCACGAGAAAAAAATAAATACATGAAATAGTGGGTGGAGAGAGTAGAGCAATTGAATCATTAGATAGTGCTAGTCGTTTGCACTTAGTATGTGACCATACTTGGCTCTATAAGCCCTTTTCCAATTTTAATACATTTACCTTAGGTTAATTTAAGGATTAGTTACATTATTTTGTTTCCACGTTTCTTCATCTAATTGTACACCAGGTTTTAAGCTGAAATCAAAATTTCTTTAGCAAAGAAAAACTAAAACCAGGAAAAAAGCTTTAGCAAAGTGCTAAAATACTTATTATAGGTAGTGATGTGGGGTGGAAAATTTTCTACTATGTTTTTCCGGAAAATTTTCAAACCAAAAAAGCAGTTTTTTAAATAAATTTTTTTCATGATATATTTAAATTTTTCTTTTATTAGTCACAGTACAGTTATTAGTTACAATAATGTCGGATACAGTGTGAGAAACAAAAGTTTTTATTAAAGTTATCATTTAGAAAGCTACCAGATATATGATTTGAGCAACTTGCTAGAGAAAGAGGTTATTTATTATAAATACAAGAGATCTATGGTTGCTAATCAGAATTTTGAATGTTCCTTGAATAAATTTGTGTGAACATTATTATGAAGCATTTTGGCAATATAACAAAAAAAGATTATGATGAATATATTGGTAAATTAATGCACTACTGTATTGCTGATCATGTATATCTGTTTTACAAAATATTCATTTGATAAATGATGATACGGCGATGCTTTTCAAACTCAGGCAGCAATTCTGATTTTGGTCACCTTATGGTCTCAAGTTCTGAGAGTGAATCGGAAAGTTAGGACATTGTCATAATCTTTGTTAACTATTGAATTGAAAAGAAAAAAAAAAAATTCTATTATTACAAAATTAGCATTGTTGAAAATTTTAGAGAAAAACTTTATATAAAAACACAATTTTATTTTTTTTTAAATAACTTTTTAAAACTAATTTCTAAAGTGAAAAACAAAATGCCTTTTTATGCAGGCAACAGGAATTGTAATTAATTACCTAAATAAATATAGAGCTTGATTTTGATTAAAATTTAAGGAAGTCAAATAGATAAAATGAATGAAATCATAAATTATAACTGGAGGTTTAATTGAACGAACTCAATAATAATAATTAAAAAAAAAAAAAATCTTCTCTAACTTCCAGATTATTTTTTTTTAATAGAGGATTACATCCATTATCCAATACTACCATCTATTAAGAGTATTATTTTGTGTTTGCAAATTATGCTTAAAAGTAGAAAAAAAAAATCAAAATCAAAAGAATTTTAATGAATTGAATTCTTATAGGGTCCAAACCATGCTTTGCAAATTACCGTGTACAGTGTGGAAAACAAAGCCAGATTTAATTATTCTAGATTTTTTCATAATGAAAACAGAATTTAAGAAAAAAAGAAGTCATTAATTCTCATAAATTTATTTCCTATAAAATAAATTTGGATTCAGCTGTTGGTAATGATATATGAGGGTCTCTGAGAGCTACAGAACATATACAGATACCTTATTTATGTAGATTATTCAACTATTATACATGCAAAACAGTCATTAAAAATGATTATAACTTTCTCGCTTCATACATGTTTAAAAACCGTTAAATCACAATTTATGTGCTTTTGAATTGAATAATTATTCATATTTTTCTCTGAATAGTTTTGTTTACTTGTAGCTTTTAATGTATTGATTTTATTTTACAAAACCTTTGTAATTTAGAGACTGAAAATTTTCCGTAGATTTATGAAATAGCATACACTTACCATTCATTGCATGGTGGATGTTATAAATCTTTTTTGAAAATTGCTATTTTAGAATTATGAAAAATTGATTACATATGCTTTTGAAATATAATGATATTGAATACATTAAAATTTCTTGAAAATAATAAAATATAATAATAATAATTTAATAAAATACCTCTTAATAACTTTTAATTTAATAAAAACAACTTTTGTTATTATTATTTTTAATTTTATAAAATGCTTCATGCTAACTATTTTATCCCTCTTCATTTTACATTATTATAGTTTAAGAAAACATTTTTGAGAATTACTTTGTTGATACATTGGTAAGTTAGTTTTATAAAGATGTTTTTAAGTTTGAATGTTGAAAATATATATTAAATTTTAGCATAGAAACATAAAATCAGTTTTGAAAAATTAACTTATCAACAAAGTAATACCCAAACATGTTTTGTATATTATTGTTAATTTCAGTAATACAAATTGGAGGGACAGATTAAAAACTTGTTAGCAAGGAGCATTAATATATATATTTATTTATTTATTTATTTACTTCAATTTTAAAAAATAATTTCAAAGAAATTTTAATATACTTAATATTATTATATTTTAGTGCATCTGTATCAAATTTTTGTAATTCTCTTCTGCTAATGAGAAAAAAAGATTTATAATGTCCACCATTCCTTTAAGGAATTGTTACACAGCAACTAATACAAATTTTAGAAATAAAAGAAATGTAATTTAGAAAATTAAAAAATACAACCTTTTACTTTCTTCATGTCTTCTTTTACTCAGACAACCTCACCCCATAGCCTAAATTCCACTGAAGATTTCATCAGTAAAATTTATGATATTAAAATACAAGAAAATTTTCAATTTGTTAGTTTCGATGTAGTAAATCTTTACCCATCAATAGACATCAAAAATATTGCTAAATTAATAAATGAAAAATAAATGAACAGTACACAAACCCATCAATAGCCCAAACCTTGAATATTGCTACTAATTTCTTATTAAATGAAAATTATTTTACTTTTAATGGAAAATATTATAAGCAGGTCAAGGGGGTCCCAATGGGGTCCCAATTATTTCATGTTTTCTAGCAGAATATAAACTACGTAAAATTGAAAATAATTTTGATAAAAAACTTAAAAGTAAAATTTTTCATTGGTTTCGTTATGTAGACGACGATTTTGCAATAATCGATCAAAAAACAGACCCCACAGAAATTTTAAACACCTTAAATCAAATAGACCCTGACATTAAATTCACCCTTGAAGAAGAGAACAATAAACAATTAAATTTCCTAGACGTCACCATCAATCGCCATACTGATAAAATAACCACCCAAGTTTACAGAAAACCTAATAGCAGCAATGAAATAATCCATAAAAATAGTAAAACCCCTTTTAAATACAAAATTAATGCTATCCAAGCCCATACCAACCGTGCAATAACAATTTGTAAAGATAATAAAATTTTAAAAAATGAAATAAAAAATACTAAACAATTTACACAGAAAGCAGGCTATTCAAACAAGTTAATAGATAATTTATTTAAGAAACGATTAAAATGTCTAAATAAAATTAATAATTTTCAAAAACCAAAACTTAAATATACTACTTCCATTCCTTATGACCGCGGAATATCAAATAAAATTAAGAAAGTTGCAGCTAAACACAATATAAACGTACCTGTAAAGCCTAACCCCAACATTTTTCAGCTAATCAGAAGTGACAAAGATAAAGTAAACCCTTTGGAAACCGCAGGAATATATAAAATACCATACACTAATAAGCAAGAAAATGAAATGTGTTATATAGGAAAAACAAAAAGAAAAATAAAGACGTGAATTAAAGAACATAGTCACGATATAACAACTGCTTTAACCCAAGTAAACAAAAAAGAAGAAATTAGCATAAAATTTGAACAAGTAAAAAAGTTGGCCAACTGTCACAACCACGGTTATGCAGCAATCAGGGAGTCAGTCGAAATTTTAACAAATGCAAACAATTGCAATGGCAACGATGGGGCTCTGCTCAATCGTCAATGGCGCAGAATTTTTAAAAGAGGAAGGAGGCGTGAAAACTTCAGTTTCGAACACCGAGATGTCAGAGACCAAGCTGAGGCGCCCCAAGCGAAACTAGTCTGAGTAAAAGAAGACATGAAGAAAGTAAAAGGTTGTATTTTTAAATTTTCTAAATTAAGTTACTTCATGGATTAATATTATTTAAAGTAAAAGAAATGTAATTTATAACTGTACTTATGATTAATTCTAATAAAATATCAGCCCAACATAATGCACTTATTAAGGGAAAAGCATTATACTAGAACATTGTTAAATTTTAAATTAATTTGAGAATGTTAGCTATGATTTTTATTCGTTTTAAGGGATGTAGTATATAAAACTGTTTTATACCTAGCTTTACCTGATGTATAATAACAAAATGACAAAGTTTTATGGCTATTGAAATTTTTCTGCTTTGCATCTCATAATTTTTCTTTCTTTCACATTTTACAAATAACTTTTGAAAGTTAAATTCACTTTGTGGCCATTTCATATTTAGTAATAGATTCAGACTATTATGGGACAACTTTTTAAAAAAATTAAATATCTTTTTTTACCAAATTGATTACAATTTAAACTTCTTTCACAATGGATGCAATGTCATTCTTTCGTGATTATTTCATTGTGATTTGCAATATTGTTATTATTATTTTAGTAGTATTCAGTTAAAAAAAATAGAGAGAGGGAGAAAATAAGAAAAACGCTTCTTTATTTTCACTTTTAGATAAACGTTTTGTATTTTTCTAAAAATGGGTTTGTAGCAGACACATTGTTGTATATTGGGGGTTTCGAATGCTTTTTCCCATGCAATTCTATTGTAACGGCCACCCTTCATAATTTATATTATAAATTGTCCTTGACTTCCTTTTATCACATTACAGATTATTAAGCACTTGAAAAAAATAAATTAGTTTTTCGATTACAAACTTCTGACAGCCTCTGAATTGATTATACTTTTATTTCACATAAATAGATGTTGATTATTGACAATCAACAGTTTTGAAGTATGTGATGATTATTATGAGGTAATCATGACACATTTAAAGTGAAATGTATTTACAATATACCTCATAGAAATGATATATTTAATTATACGGCTATAATGGATAAATTATCCTGTTGACATATTTATTTATGATTAGCCGTTCGATTCTTAAATGACTTTCCCAGTTTTAAAAGAAAAAAAAATAAAGGGTTGGGACAAACTCTTTGTCTTTGTGTTCTGACAAATCAAGAACTGAAAAGATGACGCCAGATGAACAATATTAACTTTTTATAACCAATCAAACCAAAAGAGGCATATTTTTCTGACCCCCTTCATCCTGAAGATGAAAATGTTGGAGAGAAAAGTTAGAGAGTTTGAGAGGACTTCGGTCCGGAAAGGAGTTTTTTTCAAAACCTTTATTGTGAGGAGACACCTGTCTCAGAATCCCGGAAAATTGAGATATTCCCTCGTCACGAGGTGTGCAATGATAGTGTTGCTGCTGTTTAACTAGAGTCTCTGAATTATGTGAACTTTCTGAATATTTTTTATTTATTTTTTTGCTGTGTGTACTCATCTGTAAATATAAATCATCATCATTAAAAGTTAAAGTTAAATAAAATTCATTTCAGTATTTGAATCACAAGTAGTTTAAAATATATTTTGGCTGGCCACCTAACAGCCGAAAATCGTTACACTATGTATGTGGAATTCTCACATCTTTTTTCATTTATTATTCCAGTCTAGGCTTTTTCTTTCAGCTACTATTAGGAAAATTATACTTGTAAGACTGCCAAAATTTTATTTAAAAAATTAATCAAGAAAGGTAACTGTAAATAGAAGCCATTATTTTTGTCATTATTCATGAAAAATCATGACTTCTTTTTGCATTCATACTCATACACAATACTCATAATTATCATGAAAAATGATTGATCAGCCGCTATTTTTCATCTGTTGATAAAAAGATTACTCTATCTATTATATGTATTCAGATATTTTGTATTACAGTATATGAGATGTTTGTACGTAAGCATATTAGTAAGCAAGGAAAATGCATACTAATGCTTTTAGAATCAAAATCATTCATTAATATAAGCAACTTTATAAAATCTGCAAAAATGCTTTTGTTAATATATAAATATTGATCTTTTGTTTGCATTAAAAAGAAGCTTTGTTTATGAACTTACTGCAAATATTGATCCTTGTAATCTTTATTTTCATATTTATTCTGCAGGTATTATGCACGGTAGCATTTGATTCGTTAGAATCTGCTCTTCGCACTGATCCAGTATCCGTTATAACAGGGTATGTACATTTTTGTATGTTTTAAAATTTCTTTCACAACCCAAGTTAAAATTCTTGCTGGTATTTGTTTGCTAGTCTAGCATTAAATGCTGTATCCCAGCATGTAAAATAGCATAAAATACCAAAAATATTTGCTGGTTCCACCAAAATTACCAGCAAGTCATGGTGTGTATTGGCACAGTTTCTTGCTTGTCCAGCATACATAATCCAGCTTCTGTTGCTTGAATAGTATGTTGCTGGTCCAGCAGTAATTATGACTACTATTTGCTTGAAATTTCTGCTATACTAGCAGTAATTCACAACCAACAGATGCTTTTTTGTTGCTATTTTCTCACTTCTCACTGGCATCTAGCATGCCATGCTATTTCTACTTAAGCTGCCGACATAACATATTACGCTGGCAAGCATAGAAAAGCACATAACAGCTTGTTAAGGTACATACCTCTCCAGGCTTTGGAAAAGCTTAAACAACAAATAAGCATAAAATGCTTGTATATAGCTTGTCGTGCTATTGCTGTGTAAGCTAGCTAATATAGCATTTTATGCTGGCTAGCATTATAAAGCGTATAACAGCATGAAAATCTAGCAGACAAAGCAAAACATAGCAATAACTAGCCTATTTTCTTTGCTGGTACTAGCATGGATTTTAACTTGGGAAATATATATAATGTAATTTTGTTAATTAATTACATCAAATGAGTCAAGGTTATGTTTAGGGATGAAATGAAACAGACATCCTGTAAATTTCTGGTATCTAATCTTTCCATCTGAATTTCAAATATATAATAGGGGTAACAGATTTTAGCACTCTGGATACGGATATCTGTCAATTTTAACCAGATATCTGATCCCAATATATGAAGGGAAAAATTCTAGTTTAAACTCCTCTTAGATGAAAATTAGATTTTACTAAGACAAAAAATAAATCTCTTTCATAAAATATCCTGTAGCTTGTAAAGATTAAAAGAAAGAAAAGAAAGTTTGCTTCTATGGAAATGGAACTTGGCTACATTTAGCAAACAAATTTGGCCAAAAGTAGTAGCTTTAAGTATAAGAAATATAAAAACTAGGGGTGGGAATCGAGTAAGAGTTTTAACTGAGTTAATCGTAGTTCATTAATTGATTATTCAGTCGATTAATCGGATTTTTAATCGGTTTTCATTTTTCTTAATAGAATTTTATTTCAATGTTGAATAAAACTCTCATATTGCGTGTGTGTGTGTGTATATACCATAAAATTCCGACAGAAACCCCCCTCCCAATTATAACCCCCCCTCTGAAATTTGACATACTTTACTTTTTCAAAAAATTCCGTTTATAACCCCCCACTCCCTTACCTTTGCCGGCTAAGTTCGCCACTCTTTCATTTTTTCCATGAGCGTTGCAAACATACTTTTTTTAAGTTCTGAAGTCTTATATGTTTATTTAGAAACCTTATTTTGCATATAAACATATCCAAGTGTTATTTTTACTCATCTTTTTAAAGCAAAATAATTCCAAATAAAAAAAATGTGGCGTTGTTTACATTCTTTAAACTCCAAAATGTTAACTGCTATCCGCAAGCGGCTGTGGCTTTCACAATCTTGCTTATGCGACTCTGTTTTTGCGATCACAACTCTTTTCTAAATTTTAAATTCTCATTTTAATTTTAAATCATTAAATAACGTAATAACTCCATTATAGTACTTGCAAATGTAACTTTAATAGTTATCATTCACCCTATTTTGTTCTTTCATATAAGATAAGAACAGTGCAGTTAATTGTTTTTTTAACTGCTAGTAAATTCTAGACTGCTCAATTATTATTCTATGAGACTGCTTAGCTTCGCGATCACGATTTATTTATCACATGTTCGTGTCTGTTTCTGTTATTCCGAATACTTTTTTTTTTTTTTTTTTGCTAAAATAAAAATTTAAACTGATTAATAATTTTTTTTTATTAATAATAAAATTTAATAAATAATAATCAGTATTATTATATTGTTAATACAATTTAGTAACCATTAATATATATTATAATATTAATAAAATTAATAATACTTCTAGAAAAAGATTCTGAAACTTCCGATTATAACTTCCCCCCCTTCCGAAATTGTCGTACTTTTCCGGAAACTTCTGAATATAACCCCTCCCCCAGTTTTGACAAATTTCCCCTTGAAAAAAGGGGGGTTACTATCGGAATTTGACGGTATGTATATATATACATATATATATATTATTAATGTTTGACTGAAAAAAAAATTTTTTTTTCGAAAATATTTATCTAATCAATTATATCTGTTTCATAGCTGAAATTTAAATCAATTTTCAGAGTAATAATTGGTGACTTTAAGTGTTAATTTTATATAAATATTTTCACTTATTTATTTTATTTTATTATTTTTTAAATAAATTAATTTTTCAATTAATTTACAAATGAACATTAAATGAATTTACACATATTTTAGTTTTATATTTGCAGGCCTTGTCCATCTCGCTTGTCACTATTCTTAAATGAATTCTCAAAATTCCATATCCTTATCATAAAAATCTCAAATTCTTATATTTTAGTTCTTCTTTGTCGTTTCGGACTAGAACACAGAATGTTATTTTCTGTTTCTACTTCAATAGCTACTATCAGCAATTCTGAACAGACAATAAATGCTTGAAGATATTGGAAACTCTGTTGACATTTCCCCCATCAGAGGGGTAGTGGAAATCTCAATCCTCTTTTTTTTTTTTTATCTTTAGCATTTCCATTTTTTGAAAGCTTCTTGTTTCTGAGAATACTATTACCCTAGCCAACACTTTCTGTAGAAGGCTACAGACAGGTGGTGTTGCTCCAGCATGCACATGAAACGGCATTTTGTTTAATAACTGTTCTCCCCCTTTTCTCTATCAACAAAAGCGCAACAACTTCTTTTGAGAGGTTTTATTTTTATTTATTTATTTATTTATTTTTGCTTCTCATTATTTTATATATGTTTCTTAAAATGTTTGTTGGCTTAATATGTGAAAAAATATTTTGTAGGCAGAACAGCATTTTTACTTTAATTCATAGTTTGAAAATTTTAATCGGATTTTGAAAATTTTTAATCTAATTAATCAATCCGATTAACTCGATTAAAAAAATTGATTAGGACTAAGCATTGATCGATTAACCGAACCGATTAATCGGCACAGCCCTAATAAAAACTCTATCTTAATTTGGTACGAAGTTAGCTTGGTTTTTTCCAGAATGATCTATAAAATTCCAGCTAATCTTCTCAATGGCTATAAAAAGAGCTGTTCCTCAATAAATACTATTCATGCTCTGAGATGCATATAACTCTGTTTTCATGACTTTTATTGAAGGCTCCTCACTCCCTCTTACAATTCCCCCTGTCTTCGGTCAGCAAATACCACTGCAAAATTTTTTTATAGAATGGCTCTTTACTTAATATATATATATTTTTTTAATTTGGATTTTACATTCAGAAAATTCACAACCTTTAAATTAGTACTTGTTTAAAAAAAAAAAAAAAATGAATTTTTAAAAGTTTTAATATTTTATTTTGCAATTAAAAAATGAAAAAAATGCACTTAGCTAATTATTCATATTTTTGAATTAAAAAAATGTAATATTAAAAATTTAAATAATCAATTTTTGGAAAACATGTACTTATTTAATGGTTGAGAATTTTCAGACTATGAAAATAGAATTTTAAAATATACATTAAATAATTTGTCATTCTATAAATAAATTTTCCCATAGAATAACATGGGTTTTGGCTTCCGGTGACAATTGTCCCCCAAAAGTTTTATTAGATTGTTTCGAGAATATGACTAAAATAATGTGCATTCATGAGCCAGAATCTACCTGTTTATGTACAAATCCACTTTTCCTATACATATAAAAATGTCTTTCTGACCACATGTTTATACTAGCAGGATCTGTGATATTGCTTATGCCACTTATCTGCTCGATTCTGTTGAAGATAAAAACAAACTCCAATTTATATAATTTTGCACTTTTAAAGGAATATATCGATAAACAAACTTGAAATTAGAACAAACACCCCACTGCTTTGCATATAAATATTCTTAAGATAAAAATAAAAAAATTGTTTTCAGTTATTAAAAGTTTTTGATTTTGTACTTATGAATCTCTCAAGACAAACAAATTCCAAATTGAAGTTAAATGTAACTTAAAATAATTAAAAGAATGAAGTAAACATATTTATTAATGAAAATAACTCTTCAAATATGGATATGTTAGTGAAATATTTTATATATTTTTTAAATTTGTTTATTGTTTATTTGTATGTTAGAAAACTTTATGTACTAAATGTTTATTTTGCTCTCATACAGAAGCACTTATTTTGAGACTTAGTTACCAAATCTGTAGTCTAGGCCATATCTTTCCAAACTTTATTAAAATCACACAATATGCATTATCACAATTCATTTCATAGGACAGATGGTACTAAAAGAAAATACAGTAGAACCTTGATTATCCGAAGTAATTGGGACCGAACCTACTTCGGATAATCGAAATTTTCGGATAATCGAGAATTCATCAATAATCATCTAGTTTAATATGTAGTATCGTCATTGAACTGGTATTATGACTATTTTAACTGTTAAATAAATTAAAATCATAAAGGAAAATAAATTTATTTCTGAAACACAAACTTACAATGGTTTAAATGGAAGCTTGATCTGGTGTAAATTGGCCATCCTTTGCCGTGCAGCTCTACCCCAAGTTAGAGAGAATAGGTTCTTTATACTTGCTTACAACTCAAGGGTGTTCTTGGACTCGGTAGTATGACCTTCCAAATTTCGAAATGGGGTATATTTTTGTTTAGAACAAGGACGTTTAAAAGTGGGGAAGAGTACACTCATACCGAGAATTGAGCCTGCGAGAAGGAATTCTAAAAAAAGGAATTCCAAAATATTTATCTGCACTCGTAGTTTAGAAAGGACGGCTTGCATACAAAAGAACTTTAAAAATGCATGTTTGTTAAGAGAAAATTTTGGATGATAGTAGAAAGTGAAAAAAAAAAAGTAAAGAAGAAACCGACTTCGGTTAACGGAGAGTAGTTTCGGTTAATCGAGGTTCGGATAATCAAGGTTCTACTGTAATTAAGAAAAAGAATAAATAAATTTATAGCCCAGGCAAACCCACACCAGAGTCTTTGAAAATTGAGCCGGTTACCACTAGCCTATCAGTACCTTTATGCTCAGTTACTGGGCCCTTTGTGCCCTGTTAAAAAAATGTTGAAAGTACTTACAACATTTTATTATTATTATTTATTTATTTATTTAGTCTGTGTTATTTTTATAACTTACACACACAAAAAAAAAAATTAATTAATATTGCTATTAAAATATTAGTTGCAATTTCTTTTTATTTTAAATCTTGCCTTTTTTTTTTCCCCCTCACTTCCCACCACATTGCAAAGAAAAAAAAAATTAAGGCTCTAAAAATGTTTGATTAACATTTCTAGTGTAGGGAAGAGAGTCATAAATAACAAAGAAAATTTCAATAATGTTATTATGCAGTGTTACTTTTACTATAGCAGATCTTTTAAAAATATCTATATAATTTTTTATTTTATTTATTTTGTATTTATATAATATGGCTAATATTTCAATAATAAAATTTTATTTATTTCAGTGAAATGAAAGAAAAGAATTTCTGGGTACATTATGAGGTATTTCTTTTTTTTTTCCTCTAGGTAATAGTGTTTAATGAGTATTTTATGCAAGACTTCTGATTTGTGTGTGTGTTGTATTGTTTCAGTGATCTTGTATCCGTTGCTTGGCTTCTAATATGCTTAATAGATCATCATTATTATATATATATATACAGGGTTTAAACTGCCATTAGTTTTTTTAGCATTTTGCTAAAAGGTGTCATATTTTGCTAAAACATGTTGGTCAGAATTTCGCTAAAAAGCTAAAACTGGATAACTGTATAAAATATCTCTATAATAACTCAGATTTTTTTTTTTTTTTTTTGTAATATTTGCATGCAAAAACTGCGAAAGTACTGAAATATTTGGGAATGATTATTTATGTAGTAATTTGGATTTATTTTTAATTTTTAATGATTGAATTTAAATGCAAAAATATTTAAAAGTATGTCAGAATTCAGAATTTGATTCATAGAAGCATTCTTAGCACTAGTATTTCACGATTATCTACCACTACACTTTACTTAATTTTTCAATTGCTTTTTCATTTTACACATATAATATGAGTACCTCTTTTTCTATTGTTAAAATGAAAACATAGTTTTCCTGATTCATATTTTTAAAGTCACAAATATGGATGCTTGGTTAAAATCATCAATGAACAAAAAAATAGAAAATAGAAAATAAAACTGAGGATAACAAAGCTAAGTAAAAGAAATCAATGGTATCCAAAGAATTAACTTTTGAAAAAGCTAAAATAGTGCTTGCCTATTTTCGCTAAAATGCTAAAGTAATTTTTTTGCCAGGTTAAACCCTGTATATATATATATATATATATTAATGTCACATTGTGAAATGCAATCTTTCCTGTTTATATTTAATTAATGTATTAAAAAATTTCTTAATTTTATCATTATGAGAAATATAATTTAGTTAATATTTCATGCTTTCTGAATTAATTTAATATTTTTGAATATTAATTTTTTTAATACATTAATTAAATATAAACAGGAAAGATTGCATGTCACAATGTGACTATATATATATATATATATAAGGACTGACAACTGTATGCAATAATGACAAAATCAAACAAATACAACTACACCCTTGTGCAAATTAATTGAAACAAACTCGAAAAATTGTTAAAACTAAGAAGAAATGCTATTTTATTTAAATTTATACAAAATCAAAAATTTTTAGTGCACAATATGATCCCCAAGACTCTTTATTAACATTTGGATACAATTTGGTATGGATTCTACCGGTTTTTTACAGTTGTTTATAATATTTGTGTCTTTGCACCACACACGAATTAGCGCTGCGATTAGCTTTTCCATAATTGTACAGTCTATATTTAATAGATAGGCGATTCTTGCATATAGCCAGAAATTCTCCATTGGGTTGATATCAGGAGAGTTCCCAGACCATTCCAGTGTCTAAATTTGGTTCTCAGACATGAATTTCTTCACAATTTTGGACGTATGGCACAGGCCAAAATCCTGCTGAAAAATCCCCGTTCTATTAGGGTATTGTTTCTTCAGTTCTGGAACAACTTTTTTTATGCAAAATAGTAATATATTTCTCAGAACGCATCATACCATCAACAGGCTACAATGAACTAAGCCCATTGTAACCGAAACAACCCCAAAACGTCTTCTTTTGAGGGTGATTATCAAATTGGTTGATGTGTCAATCCCGAATTTTTTCGCCGGGCGATCTCTGCACGTGTTGAGTTTGCTGGCCTTAGACAAAAAAATGGCTTTTGTCACTAAATAGTACTTTCCTCCAATTTCCGAATGTCGAATTCTTATATTTAACGCCCACAAATACAACTTTTTCTTCATTGGTTAGGTCAGAAGCTGTTTCTTCATAGGCTAGCCCACCGACTGCAAGAAGTCGCCTCCAAACAGTAGATGAGCTAATATTTATTCCACGCTCTTTTAAATCTCTATTAAGTGCAACACTAGTCATTTGAGGGTATTTTTTACTTTATATAAGTAGAAAAGAGTTATCTCTTAGCGTTGTTTTCTTTTTTAGGTTAAATGTTACTCTCCGCTTTGGAGATATGGATCCTGTTTCTTTATTTTGTTTTGTGATATGGCTCACAGTTGCTATACTAATGCCAACTATCTTCGAAATCTCTTTATAAGTCTTTGGAGTATGTTTGGAGAGAGTAACAATCTTTGCAAGCTTTTGCGGCATCACATCCATCTCTAACGAAAGTGGACTCTCAACTGATGTGATCATAGCTGGAGCTTTCATCTACAGAAGTTTCTGCGCATGCGCTCGACGAGCCCCTCTGTTTGGTGGAAATTGTTGCTAGGGAAAGTATTTATTCATCCCACCCATATTTTAATACATTTTAGCATGATTCTAAAATAATAATAGGAGTGGATTTAAAATTCACGAAAAAAGTAGTTTGTTTCAATTAATTTGCACAAGGGTGTATACCTAAAAGTTCTTTTTTGGGAGTAGTTTCATTCCAGATTTGCAGCCTCTTCAGAACTGTACCTAGACTAAATTTTTTCTTTATGTTTTTCTGTAAAAGATATCATTATGTGGCATCAACATCAGTTGGTTTCATGTCATCGCATGCTTGCCTATTAGCCAATATAATATTTCTATGGCATAGTTTAGTTCTCAATTTTCATAGTTTGGGTTTTTTGTGAAGAAGAAAAAATCAAGTCTTATGAGTAGTCTTGAAGATGCTGTGAGCCTGGAATGAAAGTACTCGCAATAAAGAACTTTTAGGTATTAATTTAAATCTCTATGTTATAAATGATCAAGAAAATATTCAAATTAAGAAGTTTTCTATTACTGTGCTGTGCGATTTCTGATTAAAGGGCCATTTTAAGTAACAGTATAATAATTACTTTGTTATAAAATTAGTTGATAACTTTTTCATTTAACCCTCTGAGCAGCTGATACGCGTTTTTCTGTGCAGTGAGCGATCGTTTTTCGCTTAATATTTGCACTAATAATTTAAAACAAAAACATTATTATATATTCTTAGCTTATTTTTAAAGTACGAAAGTCAAATATAATAAATCATCAAATTTATCTTGACATCTGTAGTCACTTTTTAATTTGAAACTGAAATAACTGTTGTTTTGGGGCATTTTAAAAACAATGCTGTGAAAACAGCATTAAAATTTTGCCCATTTAGAAGATGCTCAGTGGGTTAAATTTGTCTTCTTTTCTCTGCATTATATTAATATATACTGTACTTTTGTAGTTTCCACCTTATGCCACAAACGAAATTGGACGTGTTGGAACCTATGGACGTCGCGAATTAGGCCATGGTGCTTTAGCTGAAAGAGGCTTAAGGCCTGTTATCCCATCAGATTTCCCATTCACAATTCGTTTAACATCTGAAGTATTAGAATCAAATGGTGAGTAACAATAGTTTTTCAAATTGGTCTTTAGGGAACATATATTATGTAGGATCATCTTTAGAATATTAAATATGAATAAAATAAAAAAACATTAAAAATTTTGTAATGGTATACAGTTTTACTAATATGCTCGAAATAAACTGTGTTATATTCTTTGCCCTATCATTTCTAATGAGTTTATAAAAAAATTTAAGTATAAGAAGGGGAGATCGTCAGTGATTCTAAAAAAACTGATTGTTATTTCTCTCTTTTGTCTGCTGTGGTACACATGCTTTGTTTTCTCCATCAATAGTTGCTTCCATCTTGATTAGAAAAGCATTGGAATGAACATTTGTTGCTCCTAGAATTTGTCCATTTTATCCTATCTTGTGTTATGAATTGCTTTAAGGAAAAGATTACAGAAGAATTTTATAAATTGTTTTTAGAGTTATAAATTTCTTTGTACAGATGTTAATCCTTAAATGCCGAGTGTTGCTTTTCGGCAACATACCCAATTTGGTCTTCTAAAGTATTATTAAAATAATATTGAAGCTCTAATGCTTCATGTTTACCAATTGGCAACAAATCGCTTTTTAGCTGTAAACTATAAAAATATAGCATGATTTTTTTAAAGTATTTTTCCTGTGATTTATTTAAGAAAGGTAAGGATAAAATATTTTTAAATGATTTAAAAAATAATGAGGCAAATAAGGGTTAAATAGTAAGTTGATACCAAAAATAATAAATTTTGAAAGGAATAAAAAAAATATAAGATATCTTAGAATTGAGTGATTTTTAACTAAAAAAAAATTTACCGTATAGATTAATTATTAAAATTACATTGTATCATAAAATTAATGCAATAACCTATTCGACAAAATATCAGCGATCTAAATAAAATAGTTTTAATTCTGTTTTTGCTTTTTTTTGCTTTAACCTAAAAATAGAAGGCTGAAATAAAATGCATAATAATATAATCAGTGGATAATAAATAAAAATAGGCTTACAACAAATTAAGAAACCAATAATGTTAGTGCCGCATTTTCTTTATTTGAGGGACATTAGAAGTAGTTGTTAGCTGGTGTGAAGTAGATCCAAGGCAAAGTAAATTAGCAGAGGAGCTACTTTTGACTTACAAGCACCAGCTAAACGACATTTAAAGTTAAGTTAAAATGCCTTAGAAAAAGTGAAAGCTAGAATAAGTAAATAGACTTTGCCCAGAATACTGAAAATAAACATGTAAAAGTGTATAAATGATGACCATAGAAATTTTAATTTATATTTTATTTGAAATTATAAAATCAACATAAAATTTCTTTAACATAATTTAAAACAAATGGAGATAATTTAAATAGATAAATATTTCATGAACATATAACAATTAACATACCAAAGGTAGCAGTTGCTGGATTGAGACAAAAGTATATAATTAGGAAAAGTCATTTAATGTCCGTTTTACTTGACAAAAAAAAAAAAAAAAAAAAATGTCTGTTAATTAATTATAAAGTTGCGTTGATGAAGTTTTGTAAAGATGGATTGCTGATGAAACAATAAGGGGTTATTCAATGGCTTGAGGAAAAAATGCCATCTGTTATTTATAGCGTCATAAGAAGATATACACAGCGACTTAATCTTGAAACTAGTTTTCACTTATAAAATTAAACTCGCTAATCTTTAAAGAAACTATATTCATTTAAACAAACGTAAATAAAAAGCTATTAAAAAAAAAAACTTCTATATTTTAAAAACACAAACACCGCTCATTATGGTGAACTAGCATGGAGCCGAGAGACAGCAAAAAAGCATAGGCAAGCCCTGATAGTCACTGCCGTCTGCTATTTATACCTCAGCGGGACAATTGGAGTGATCTTCCCGTCGTGTTTTATGCAAATTTGAATCGTGGCTCAATCGAACTGTCTATAAGTTTGATATTGTTTATGTTCTTGTTTGAAAAATTAAGAGGGATGGTTTAAATTAAAATTTATTTAATACAAATTTTTATTAAACAATATATTTATTTCCTGGTATGTATAACATATTTTAATATAAAAAATTAGGAATTTTATAAAAGTGTTTAATTTTTAACTAACGATTTTTTTCTCTAAACTTTGTATTAAGATGGAAATTAATGTTTAATATATTTAAGTAGCATAACGATAAGAAAAACAGAAAACTTTAGGTTTACTAGTAAGAGTAATCCATTACTGTTCAAACACTAATCCATGGATTGTAACAAAGTGAGAAACTTAAAATTGATCAACACATTTTATAAACATTATTTGCATAGCTTTATATTAAATCATCGTGGTAGTACAGTCTTTAAAATTACTTGAAAGTTCATATTGGGTCTACTTTGTAATGAACATAGCAGGATAGAATACTCTACACAAGGATGACGCTGCCGTCCTCGTCATTTTCGGTATAGTCTTTGACACACGTGTTGAAGACTAACCAAAGTCTTTTACATGTGTGTCAAAGATGTTGGGTTTATAAAGTTTTATTAGGTTTTGAAAAATTTATGAACCTAAATCTAATATATTTTATATTTAAGCCGATGAAAAACATTGAACGCTAACCTATCTGATGTCGGTGATAGTTGGAGAAATTAATATGTATGCAATTGTGTTTAAAGTGATGACGAGAATTTAAAACATAACGAAGCTTCTTTAACATTAAAAATAACATGAGTATAAAGAAGAAGTAATTAGATATAAAAAAGTAATTTAAACTGTTAAATAACAATTAAACATAATTTGACATTTAAAGTTAGAGTGAAGCTGCTTCCTAAAGCATACTGAAGCAAGAAAATGAAAAAAATGGTTCTGAGAATTAAATTGCCAGTATGATGCAATAATGCAATGAAACATTTAAGTAGTGCATAGCATACGGCAACGAGCTTCTCAAACACCACATTATTGCTGAAATATTTTAACTAATAACCAAAGCAAATACTGAGCATGAAAAATGATAGAAACATAAGCAACAAGTGATGCTAGCTTCTTGTTTATATAACACAAGTTGATTTCATGTGCAAACAACACACCCTTCTTCTCAGCGAATCGGAGAGCTACAACACAGCACTCATCTGATGCCACTTACTGACATCTGCGACAACTGAAATCGAAGAAAGTTACTCCATGTTCATAACTCCATGGTTTATCAGCGTTTCCACATGCTGTGATGTCATTGCCTTCTGACAAATCAGGGAAAAGGGTGTGTACGTGATTTAACAAGAAGCTCAGCTAGAAACAAAGTTTTACATTTAGCATGATAGATCATGAGTGAAAAATTTAATTGAGGAGCAGTAAATGAAGCTTATTTTCTACCATTATTTAAGTTAACTGCATACAGATATTTTTTACTAAAAATGACAGTAAATTATTATATCCATGTGCTCTTTGACGATAATCTATTAGAAAAGTTAAACAAAAAAATGTTCATTCTATCATCGGATGTAGGTAATTAGATTAAAAATCATACTTTCACGTATTGGTTGCCTTCCATACCACCTCATTTGTACAAGTCTCTAGCGGAGTTCAAAAGTTATTCCTTCAGTAATATTGTAGAAAAGAACTATAAAATTAATTTAGTTTACTCCTTTTTTTGAGGCAATTTATCATTAAAACTTTAGGGTTGCTCACAAATAAAAATTTTCCAAAGTGAATTGAAGTTGAATTTTTCACCGTCTTCCATCCAGACTTGCTTACTAGACCTACGGAACTTCACAACCTAGCTGAGGCCAGATGCACGATCTGCCGATGATATCAGTTCACCTACTCACATGATGTTCAGCTGCAGAGAAATTGGTGGAGGAAAGAAGTTCCCTGATTGCAGCATGTGTATTGCCAATGGGAAAAACGTAATATTGAACAGATTCAATTATTATTATTATTATTTTATTTTGAAGATTAGAATTTTGGCAGTTTAAATTTATTTAAATTTTATTTGATTTGATTTTTTGGGTTATTAAAAGTAATTTACTTTTTTAAATAATGCATTTTGCATATTTTGGAAGTTATTTTTGAAATGGTTATTTTTCAGTTGAAGTTTATATATTTATTTTAAATTGGAGATGTAAAAGTTTAATGTTTTTACAAGCTGTTCAAAAGTATTATTATTATTTTATGTCCTTTCTTATGTTCATTTTTTCAATTTTAATTACAGGCTCTTCTTCTATGGCATCTGTCTGTGGGGGTTCTTTGGCTCTTTTGGATGCAGGCGTTCCTATTTCAGCTCCAGTCGCAGGTGTTGCTGTTGGCTTAATATCTGTTCCAAATCCTGAAAAACCTTATGAGATTATTGATTACAGAATATTAACTGATATATTAGTAAGCATGTCACTTGTTTATTATAAATAGTTTTATGTGCCATGCCTAATCTGATTGTGTAAAATGTTGTTTTTATAGGGGTTAGAAGATTACCTCGGTGATATGGATTTCAAAATAGCTGGCACTAAAAGAGGAATTACTGCAGTCCAGGTTCAAAGCTTTTTATATTAAGATATTAATGAAATTTTTTCCTTGTTCCCATGCTACATATTTCTTTGTGTACTCTGCCTGCTCTGCTGGTTGATTTATTTACAAAATTAAAAGAATTACTTTTTTCTTATATAATTTTATAATAATATCACTCAGAACCACATTGGATGTTTATTAGAAGACAGTTTCAAAACAGATGGTATCAAAAAAGAAAGAAAAAAAAAAAAAAGAGGAAGTAGAACTTATATTAGCACCCTATTTAAATCATAATTATATATAAACAACACTCTATGTACTATATGTACTGTTTATTATCATGTTATTTCTTATATTTTATTTGTTTTATCCTGTCAACTATAAATAACAGCAATTTTATGCTAAATATAGTAATAGAATATAGCATGACCACTATTTCATTCGTATGAGACAATTCGTGTGATTTATTAATTTAAATTAATCAGATATTTTAATATTATAACCATTTTAAAGTTATAATGCTGATCATTTTGCCAGATGCATGAGCAAATTGATGAATTGCAAATTCATTTCAATTCTATTATTCACATGTAAATAAATATATTTATTTTTATGCTGGGAAAAAAATAAATAAATAAATGCATATCAGGAGTCATTAAAACAGACCGCCATGCATTGTTCTGTAGCTCTGCAGTTAGCTATTTGTCTACAAAATGATGAACACACACAGAGAGAGAGAGAGAGAGAGCAACATGTTCTTTTATTGTATGGAGAAATTATGTTATGTGCAATGCTGTATTCAAGCATTCTTTGCTTGAAAGCCTGCATGTCTGATGACAGGTCATGTTTCATTATTTTTTCTTGAAACGATTCTTAAGAACATGTTTTTTAATCTTATGTTAAGTAATTTTTAAACTTTTTTCTACAATGTATGTGAATTACATATTTTATGTTTAAAAAAATTTTTTACAGTAAATTGAATAATTGCATTTTATATATTTTCTATTTCTGCTCACAAACTGTAAAATTTCTCCCTCTCTCAGACCTCAAAGAAAGTAATTATCTTCTTCATCATTGCTTAATGCTTATTTTTACGTAAGTGAAGAGGAAAATTATCTAATCAACAGTAAAATTTCTGTAAAATTATCTGTTTTATAATTACTGTATTTATTTTTGTTCTTTTCACCTGAAGAAAACTACAATTAGGAAGTGTAAATTTGACCAATTTTAAAGTACTCATTTTTTACGATAAATCCTAATTAATTTTAGCAAGAGAAAAAAAGGAATAGGCTAAGATAATCAAAACACTAAAGACTGTATTGGAAACTTGGCTGGAGAAAAAAATGGCAGTATTAGAATGAAAAAAAGCCTACCAAAATTTTTCTTTTCTTTCAATGAACATTTTGTTTTTAGT
Source organism: Salticus scenicus (assembly GCA_963930645.1). Taxonomy (NCBI): domain Eukaryota; kingdom Metazoa; phylum Arthropoda; class Arachnida; order Araneae; family Salticidae; genus Salticus; species Salticus scenicus. The sequence continues at coordinate 266,766,894 of OZ005659.1, forward strand.
AGTCATTTAAGAAATAGTTTGAAATTCTCAGGGATGAGTTTTTTCTGCTTTTCAGCTGATTTCAGCTTCTTTTTAAATTTGTAAAGTAGCTTTTCAGCTGTTTCCTTTTTTTTTTTTTTTTTTTTTGGTAAGTCTTTTTCAGCTTTTTTTTTATGTTTCTGATGTGTATTTGTTAATTTTTTATACATTGAAGATTAAAATAAATATGTATTAGTCTAATATCATTTTGTCATCAAAATTCTAGTATTTAATTTCAATGTCTTTGCGTACAGTTTCAGCTTTTTTGTATTTTTGCTAATCTCATCCCTGATTTCTAAAAGTAAGCGAAATTTACAACAAAATAACTCTTATTGCATTTTGATGTAGGATAATTAGAAGGGAGGGAGGGAAAGCGAGCAGGTGCATCATTACTTAATACTACTCCAACATTATCTCGGTGTTTGATTCTCTCGGAGCTAAAACTCCCCTCATTTTTTCTCTACCCCTATTTTTCTATTTATTTCTCTATCAAACATTTGAGATACTTGTTCAAGAAACTAAAATTATCATTAAATATTCGTAAAACAAGAAGCAAAATTATAATTCAATTTAAGTAAAGAAACCTTACATACTTCTTGAGAAAAGCCTTAGTACTTGTGGGAAGGGGCCCCTCCCTAAAGATAAAGTCAACAGTGTCAACACAACTAAGCAAGTCGTCACCGTGCTGCCTCTGACGATGGGAGGGGCCCCTTCCCGCAAGTACTAAGGCTTTTCTCAAGAAGTATGTAAGGTTTCTTTACTTAAATTGAGTTAAAATTATCATGTTTGATCAAAAACAAACAATTTTGAAGATAATTCAAGTAGTTTTTGCTTTTTAACACTAGAATCACAGAGCGAGTCAATTTGATCCAAAACTATGTTTAATTTATCAAAACGCGAGATGTTTCAATAGAAAAAAAAAAAATTCCTTTTATGACTTTTAATAATTTACGGTGAACAACAATTTATCAAATTTAAAAATTTGTAGCTTAAATAATTTTCCATTTATTAACAGAACCGTGGAGCGAGTCAGTTTGACCCATAAGAAATGTAAGTGCACAAACAACGGGAAACAGACACATTTTCTCAGAAGTAATTGTAAAATACTTCTTTCCCACCCTTGAATTCCTGAAATGGCCTGCTCTAGGAGAAATAGTGAAAGTTTTCAGTCAAGGTCATTGTATTTGGTTTGATGCACAAACTATGTTCGAATGCATTGAAAAATTACAGCGAACATTTAGAAGACTTTTTGAAGTTGCTTTTTTTCTGTAATTAGCGTATGTATAAAAAAGATGTCATGGCGCTGTAATCTTACTGTTCAAGAAGCTTTAGATTATTTAAAATAATTATCTGAAAATGATTCAGAAGGTGATGAAAATGAAGAAAGTGTTTCGATTTTGAGTAGAGAGGATGAATACCTGCCTGCTAATGAAGACAATCTGGATTCAGATGAAGAAAATGAAAGCGAAGATGACTCTGGCAATGCTGTAATAATCGCTGGTCCTTCTCATCGCAATAATGATGATAATTTATCTGATAAACAAGAAAAATCAAACATTCTAAGAAAGGATACATATACAATTAGAAATTTGAAAAAAAATAATATTCAAGTTGAAAATAATGAAGTTGGCAAAGATGGGAAAGTTTGGAATGTCGCTCCATTAGGAATAAACGACAGAGGAAGAAAATCAAAGTGTAATATTTTGAAAGAAGTTGGAGGCCCAACACCACATGCTAAACGCAGTGGCAGTGTTATTGACAACAGGCCTTGAAGTGCTTGGAGACTTTTTATAGATGAATGGATATTGAAGCACATAAAGAAGTGTACTGAAGATGAAGCTCATCCGCATATTCATGAAAGAGAATAGAATATAACATTTGAAGAAATAGATGCTTTTATATCAATTTTATATGCACATGGTATATATTGTGCAAAAGGACTTGACTGGATAGCTTGTGGTTAAAGAACTGGGGACCACCATTTTTCCAAAATACAATGTCAAAAGACCAGTTTCATGAAATAACAAGATTTTTACACTTCGACATAAAATCAGCTAGATCAAAGCGTCCAGAGACAAACAAATTTGCCTTTATTTCGGATATCTGGAATCGTTTCATCGAAAATTACGAGACTAACTTTGCACCAGGTCCTAATATAATTGTAGATGAACAGTGAACAGTTATTTCCTACAAAAGCTAGGTGTTGATATATCTGATAAATGGATTCCCATATCTTGGAAAAGATAACCAAAATCCTTCCAACATATCTCTTTCTGCACATGCAGTGCTGCAACTAATAAGCCCATATGAAAACAAAGGTAGAAATGTCACTACAGACAATTTTTTCATCACACTGAAGCTTGCAGAGACATTGAAATCCAAAAACACCAGCCCTATAGGAACTATAAACTGCTCAAGAAGAGAAAAATACCAGTCTCTGTAAAAATGTCAAAATCGACATTGCATTCAACTACGGTACTAACCCATAAAGACAAAATGTTTTGTTGCTAAGTGGTCTCCATTCAACCATAGAAATTGCAGATAACCCAAAAAAACTACTTGATACAATCACTTTCTACAATGCAACTAAATACGGTGTGGACGTGATTGACCAAATGGCAAGGAAATATACAGTCAAGTCTGCTTCACGTAGGTGGCCGGTGCAGGTTTTTTATAATATTTTAGACGTTGCTGCAATCAATGCCTGGGTTTTATATAAAGCTGTAACTGGAAAATCTATTAGTAGATGGCAATTTCTTCAAGACTTTGATTAAAGAATTGCGAGAAAAGTTTGTTCTCTCCCTTACAAAAAAAGGTGCGAAAAAGAGAGTGCAAAACAACCAATGAAAATGACAGACAACCACAAATTAAGCGTAAATAAGTCTGCAGTTCGAAATCTAAAAAAAGAACTATAGCTATCTGTACAAAATGTAAAGCACCCATTTGTGGAAAATGTACAAAAGTTATTACTAAGTTTTTCAGTGATGTTTAAATGTGATTATGAATTCAGTTAGTCTGTATGTATGCTGATGGGAAAAATCAGCCATTTTGTTAAAAGCAAAATAATAAAGATACAAAAAGGCATTATTTAAAAGGAAAAAGAATATAAAAATACAAAAGCTGTTGTACTGAAGAATACAAGCTGTTTTATTACCTTTTAAAAGCCTAAGACAGAAATACAACGTCATATTTATGACCTGCACCTGCACGTGGAACTCTGAAAGGGGACCACCCGCATTTAAGCCCCACTGGCTACCGCCGAAAAAGCCCCGGCGAGGTCGTAAAAAGGCACCGTAGTAATCTAGAAGCAAGCAGATTGGTCGAAGAAAGGTCCAATCAGAAGATAGACCCAATGAAAAAAATGCAAGGGGAAAATCTCCTCCAAAAATTATAATGAGAGACTTAAAAAATTAAAGGAGAGAAAAGATTCCTTTAAGAGTCAGAATTCTAAAAAATTGCCTTCGTGTGTGCAGACGTAATGTGAGGTCCTGCTATCATCAGTGTGGTGCTTCCTAGCCGAAATGATTCATCAAGGATACTTAAAGATGTGCTCCCTGCTAGCCAAAATATTCCTCTTGCGCCTGGACTGTGACATAGCATCTGATAAATCTGGTGAGAATTTCTTACATTTCTCGGTCAGTAATTTTACCGTGCAATGCTGGTAGAACGCATTTGTTTTCTAGTACTCATCTTTAGCCCATTGAGGCAAAATCAAAGATCATTGTTATATCATTTTTATTGTATTGTAAAATTATAGAATAATCAATTTAATTAATATTCAAAATTTGGATGTTTAATAAAGAAATTAATTAAAATTATATGAATCTGATATTATTTGAGAGTAAATTTATTTATTATTAAACATATTGTTTTCCAGATTAATGTTTGCTTTTAATTAGGATTAATTTTAGGGCATTTCACAACGCGTGCCCGAATATCGAATTGATATTCCAAAATGTACTACCACGAGGATGTCACCTTAGAGCCACGGAAAGGAGGGTAGTCTGATTTTGGTTAATATCCGCCCAACATCTACCCCCTTTCAGGATTTGGTGCCGTGTATTTGGTGACGAATTTGGCACAGTTAACTTTCAAAATTCTTACGCGTTATTTACTAAAATTTAATACCATTAAATTATTAACGTTAAAGGAAAAATAAATAAAGTAAAAATAAAAGATGAGTACAGAGAAAAAAGATTTAAGGAAATATAATTATTTGTACGTATACTAACACTCCACAAATATGTGTATTTTATAATTGGTGTTTTTTATTTAGTTATACATGTGAAATGTGACATGAAAATCAAAGATTAATGTCAAAAATAATTAAATAACAGAATTAATATAGAAAGAAGATATATAGATTATATAGGCTGGTGTGGATATAACATAATAAAAATATGTATATATATAAGCGTATAGTATAAAAAAAAAAAAAAAAAAAAGAATAATAATAATAATAATATTTTAGTATCTTATTTATCTCATGGTGTTATATATATATAAAAATTTCTTAGGATGTGATAAAGAATAATCACTTCATAAATACAATTTGAAAGTGGTAGAATAATGTGTTTGCAAAAAATTTTAAGAGATTTATAGCAAAATTAACAGAGTTATTATTATAAATTAAAAAATTTTTTCAAGAAATTGCATCTTAAATAACAGCCTTATATACAGGAGTAACAAATAAGGTGCAAATAAATAAATTGAGTAATTAAGAAACTTGTGAAAATAAATTAAAATAATATTTGCAAAAACAGAAAGTTATTCCTGTATATATGCTAATGGTATTTTGTGTAAACATATTTTGATTTTATATACATTGTATTTTATTGCATATTTTGGAGGGGTAATCAATTTAATTAAGCAAAAAAAAAAAAAAAAAAAATTCGCGTATGAGATCCTCTATACCGAGATTGGCAAAAAAGAAAATAAATTACGCGGAAAATAAAGAAATAAAATTAAACGAAATTTCTAAAGAGAGGAATAAACCAATAAAAAAATGGCAGACAAAATTGTAATAAGTTATGATGCTATCCTGAATAGTCTACCCAACTTTGACAAAAAAAAAAATAATAATATCGTAAACTTTCTAAAAGAATTCGATACGCTAGCTGAGGAAATTAAGTTGCCAGAAAACTTAAGAGTAATATTGTTAAAAGCCAAAATAACGGGCCAGGTGTGCAGACGTAATGTGAGGTCCTGCTATCATCAGTGTGGTGCTTCCTAGCCGAAATGATTCATCAAGGATACTTAAAGATGTGCTCCCTGCTAGCCAAAATATTCCTCTTGCGCCTGGACTGTGACATAGCATCTGATAAAATTTGTGAGAATTTCTTACATTTCTCGGTCAGTAATTTTACCGTGCAATGCTGGTAGAACGCATTTGTTTTCTAGTACTCATCTTTAGCCCATTGAGGCAAAATCAAAGATCATTGTTATATCATTTTTATTGTATTGTAAAATTATAGAATAATCAATTTAATTAATATTCAAAATTTGGATGTTTAATAAAGAAATTAATTAAAATTATATGAATCTGATATTATTTGAGAGTAAATTTATTTATTATTAAACATATTGTTTTCCAGATTAATGTTTGCTTTTAATTAGGATTAATTTTAGGGCATTTCACAACGCGTGCCCGAATATCGAATTGATATTCCAAAATGTACTACCACGAGGATGTCACCTTAGAGCCACGGAAAGGAGGGTAGTCTGATTTTGGTTAATATCCGCCCAACATATGCCTTTCAGACCTCCTGTCTGTCCATTGTGTGATAACATATGCAAAGAACATTTAAAGTTATATAATACAACAAGTACGCTCAGTTGGAAGGTGTTAATAATCAATGTGCACTGCATGATTTTTTGTTATATGGTATGAGAAGGTATTGACATCAAAGTAGAATTTTTTTAACTGATTATCTGCTGTATTGTATGTTTTAAGATCTTCTGAATCTGAACAATTAAAGTTTTTAGTGTTTTGTGTGTCTCTCTGTTAAGGAGCTTATTATCGTTATTATAATTCTTGATTTCTCATTCTATTGAGTATGATGTTTAATTACATATAGTTCCCCCTCCCCTCACCCAAACTAAAAAAAACTTTTTTTTCTCTAATAAACAAAGGGGGGGGGGGAATCATTAGTTAAAGAGTTAGTTAATACTTATTAGACAGCGTTTTTTCCCCCCAAGTACTAGTACTAATCTTAATTTGTTAATCATTAAGATTACACAAATTTACCTGTTGGAGTGTGATCTTTTTTACTTTTATGAATGAATGGAATTACTTTACTTTTGGAATTATTTTACTTTTATTAATGAACGGAATTCTATCGTGGAAGGTAGAATTTTGGATACAATAATTAGTTTTTCATTCTATTAAATAAGCATGAAATAGGAATGAATTGAAATTCTAAAATTCAATTATATTACTGCATTTTATTATTATAGTTTATTTTGCTTTATGAGATTTAAAAAAAATAATAATATGATATTTTCAAAAGTAATTTATTATTTTATTTGAATTGCTGTAATTTTGTCCTTCAATCACTTCTTAACTACAAAATATTTGAATAAAAAGTTGAATAATTTTTATACTGAACAAATATGTATAGGTCAGAAATTGAACTTGCAGCCTTTTTTTTTTTTTTTTTTTCAGTGAATTAATGCTCTAAATATTAAATCAAAGGTTATAATTCAATTCCTTTTTCCTTGTTATAAAAATCATTGAACTTTGTATTCTGTATTTTATTAGTATTGTTGTTTGCATTATTTTCATCCTACTCCCATTATCTTCTATTATGTATTCATGATCTTGTAAATGTTTTCCTTCAGTTAGATGTGAAAGTACCAGGTTTGCCTCTACGTATTGTGATGGAAGCCTTAAAACAAGGAATTGGTAATACACTTTTTATTCTTTCTCTGCCCCCCCCCCCTCCCATGTTTTGTTAAATACTGATAGTTTGAATACTCAGCTTTTCCTTCTTTTTGTTTGTTCGTTTTTTCCTCTTAACTGTCCATTTACTTTAGTTTATTTACTGTTTTAATTTTATAAATAATATATTAAATTAACTTGGTGTTGGTGTGTGAGTTAAGGCTAATTGTCTAGTTGAGAAACTTAGACCTAGGTAGAACACTCTCTGTCAATCTTTTTTAAAGATTAAAATGAAAATAGTCAGATTTTCAATAATATTTTTAAAAAAGTCTATTGATTTTTTTTTATTATTATTATTATTATTGTTATGTGTTTATTTATTTTTTTGTATATGTGTGTAATGTATTGTTCCTTTAGAAGATGAGTTACTGTCACTTCATATTAAGATAGTTCAATCCAGGGGCGCGCCGACCCAGTGTGCGAAGTTGTTATCATGAAGACTAAGTGAACTGTCTTAACATGTTAAAAAAAATATATCCAGAGATTGCAGTGGAATATTTGGCTCATACTTTTATGTAACAAAGCATAGTGTGCAGTTTTTAAATAAAACAGAGTTTAACATCCATAACAATATTTATTAAAACTTAACAAGAAGTTTCAAACTTAACAAGAAATTTAAAAACTTAACAGAAAATATAGACTTTGCTAGTGATAGTTAGAAAAACTTGCCATGAGGGAAAAACTATTTACCCAAACTAACTGCTTATAAGTAGAATTAATGCTTTCATTGCTCAGCATTAGCACAAAAAAGGATGCTGGCCTTCAAATAACATTAATATATATACTGCAACTTAATTAAACAGAAACATGCCCTCATACTTTGAGGCAAACTAAAAAAATAGTTGAAAACGTATTTAAATTTTTCAAATCATCGTAATTACAAACGAAAATTATAAGCAAGAGAAAATAAACCTATGTAAGACATCCTTATATACATTTATCACCGGATTCCAGAACAGCCAATCACCAGGCTACACATTTCTCCCTTCCAGGCGATCCAAAAACACGCCCATCGTACGTAATCCGTTACCATGACAACGGACGACGCTGAATACGTACGCCATCTATGGGCCGCAAAAGTAAGTATCGCCATATTGGAATTCAACTGGCCTGAACGATGTGTTCAAAGAATGTAAACAAAGATTACAATTTTATCCTATATGAATTAAATGAAGAAGTATAATATCAAATGTATTTAAAAATAGAAAAAGATAAGTTATTTGCTTGAATAAAGGATAAAGGTAAGTTATATCTTTAAGTAAAGTTATTTTAATAAAACTTATATTTAAATATTATACTAAACAATACATTGTATTGTTTATATTTTCAAATTAAACTTAACTGAAATATAGCACTAAACGCTATTCATTTAAAACGAAAATAAGCTCTCCTCATAATTAATAGGCAATATAAACGTTTTTAAACTTTGAAAAATGATATGAAAAAGATTTTTAGGACAACAATGCCCCCCATCATATCATTTTGAAACATTAACCATCACTAGCATTAACAAAAGATAAAAAAATATAAAAAAAAACAGTATAACAATATCACATTAATCTTCTTATACAGAGGCAATCCATCAATACCTGCCAAAGTCCACCATAACAGAACAGTTCATCTAAACACTCAACAAATCTACTATAAAGATAAAAAAAAATATATATATTAATAATATATCAAAAATGATTATTAAGAAATTTTATTGTTAACTTCATCACCCCATTACTGAAAACAATAAAAGATTAGTTAAACAATCATAACAATCACATAACTCAAACATTCGTGGCCACGTTTACACTCATCCTAAGTAAAAAAAACTTTCTTTACAATGACAAAGCAATGAAGATCAGAAGAAAACACCCAAAATATTCTGCACCTCAAAAACTTCAAATAAGGATACATATCCAAAATTTATACTTTATAAATTACAATTTTTACTATATATATGAAACTTAGATATTTTTTCTTACAAATTTACTATACAAATATTTTATTTACAAAATTAAGCAAGTCACTTTTAGTAAGTGGCTTTGTAAAGGGATCCGCCAAGTTAGATTTAGATTTAACATATTTTAATTCAAATTTATCTTCAAAAAGCCACTCGCGAATAAAAAATAATTTCACATTTATGTGCTTCGACCTATTATTCTCTATAGGCGATTTCGTAAATTCAATAGCTGACATATTATCGGCAAAAAGGGTTGGTAAAGAGTATTTTTCGGAGATTAAATTAAATTCAATACAATCCTCCAAAATACGATTGAACCACATAAGTTCTTTCACACATTCACACATTGAAACAAATTCACTTTCCATTGTGGAAAGACTTACCCCTTTTTCCTTAAAAGTTCGCCATGAAATTGGACTATTATCTAAAAATATTATTTGACCCCCCATTGAAATAAAGTCGTCTCTGTTCATAGCAAAATCAGCATCAGAGAAAGCGACTAAACTAGAATTTTTACAATTTAAATTTAATTTTAAATTCTTGGTACCCGAAACGTAACCAAGTAATTTAAGCAAACCATTCCAATGGGTTAAACCTGGAGAATTTTGAAACTGGCTAAAAATATTCACAGTATAGGCTATATCTGGTCTAGTCCTACTAGCTAAAAATGAAAGGCAACCCAAGATATTCCTATATGGTAATCTTGCGACTTCTTCCATTTCAGCCTTATTGCTTGGACAATCCCTTTTTGAATATTTTAACCCTTTTATAATAGGTAAAGAAGTATATGGTATTTTAAATGAGTTAAACCTTTTATAAACTTCATCTATGTACAATGCCTGATAAATTTGAACAGCATCGTTATCATAGCTAAACTCAACACCCAATAATTTCTTCGTTTTACCCAAAATTTTAAGATCAAATTTTCCCCCCAAAAGTTCAATTATGGAATCAATTTGAGCCCGAGTTTTTCCAAAAATAACTATGTCGTCGACATAGACTAATAAAACTATAAAGTCCTCAAAATAATATGAACAATTACACCAGTTAAACTTAAGAAAACCTAAACTTAAAAGAACCTTATTTAATTCGAAAAACCACAAACGACCACTCTGATGTAAACCATACAGAGCACGGTCTAATTTGCAAACTAAATTTTCCTCACCAGGAACAATATAACCAAGCGGTTGTGACATATAAATCTCTTCTTTAAGAGGAGCGTATAAATATGCACATTTAATGTCACACTGAATGTTTTGCCACTTAAGACAGGAAACTAAAAGGGAAAAGAAAAAACGAATAACAGAAAAATTTACCACTGGAGAGAATGTTTCGTCGTAGGTATCCCCCCGAATTTGGTAGTACCCCTGAGCGACGAGCCTAGCTTTAAACCTAGCTATATTCCCACTCTCATCCTTTTTAATGGTATAAACCCATCTGTTACCTAGTAAAGATTTCCCATCAGGTAAAGGGACTAAATGCCATACTTTACGCTGATTCATATTTGAAATTTCCTCATCCATAGCTTTAATCCATTCAGAATTTTGAGGTGACTTCATAGCTTGTTTATAAGTTCTAGGTACAGAAAGTTCTAGTCAGGTTTCCTTTTTAACATGGTTAGAAACAGGATCATTTGAATTAACCACCCCTTCAAATTTATTACTACCAGAGAAATCAAACAAGGAAGGTTCGAAAACAATATTATTACGTTCACAATAACTCTTAACCTCATTTAAAGATCTCAATCTAGTAGTTTTATCGTTAGGGTAATAATATATATCTGTCCTATCACCATGAGGTCTCGGTACTGGCTTTCTCCTCCAAACAATTTTAGAACAAGAGTCATTAGTATCAGGTAGTTCAGTGATAGACTCCCCGCCGGAATCATCAGGCCCCCCTCCAAACACAATGTCTACGGGATCGGAACCACCACAATCAACCGGACTATTTGGAGACTGACCCAACTCTTCCAACGAAGGGCCCATCACCGCCCCACTACGCTGATTAAAAATACGATCGGAGAAAGTTAAATTTACAGTCTCTACGATCCTATCCTCACTTTCTATCCAGACTCTATATCCTTTTGTACGAAGAGCGTAACCGACGATTACTCCCTTTTTTGCCTTTGACATAAGTTTGTGGTCGCGTCTCTGTTTAGGAACTCCGACATACACTACTAAACCAAAAGGCTTCAGGTGTCTAACCGAAGGTTTTCTTCCAGTATAAAGTTCAAGAGGAGTTTTTTCCTGGTTTTTATGAATCACACGATTCCAAGTGTAACTAAAATAAAGCACAGCCTCTGGCCAAAAAGAAAAAGGAAGTCCACTATCGGACAGAATAGCACGAGTACAATTTAGAACTGTTTGATTGAGCCTTTCACAAACACCATTTTCTTCTGGTGTATAGGTGTTTGTTAGCTCGTGAGCAACCCCCCTTTTATTGCAAAAGTCACGGAAGCTCTCGTTCTCAAACTCAGAACCATTATCTGTCCTAATAGTTTTCAACTTCTTTCCAAGACTAAGCTCAGCTCTGGCAATGTGCCTTTCAAAAATACTAAACACCTGTGACTTATCCTTCATTGGGTATAAAGTCACTTTACGTGAAAAACCGTCAATTATTGAAAGAAAAAATTTTTCCCCCCTTTTTCCCAAAATTGGAATTGGACCCCAAACGTCCATGTACACTTTCTCCAAGGGTGATTTAATGCCATGAACAGAATCAACCGACTTAAAAGAAACACGATTTTGTTTACTTACCCGACAAGGTTCACACGAAAACTTTTTAAATTTAAGCTTAGGTAGCCCTTTCACACCATTGTGCTTACTAGTTTTGACTATAAGTTCCGGACTAATATGAGCGAAACGAGAATGCCAGTCCTCTAAGTCAGTTAAATTAGCTACAACAGGTTCATCAGGTAGCCCCCCCATTCACTTTTAAACACTTGGCATAGGCATAGTAAAGAACATTTTTAAGTTTGGCATAAAAAAGAGGTTTATCAAACTTGTCGAAAACATTTACTCTACCACCACCTCCAGTGAACTTGGCACCATTAAAGTCCAATTTTGCACCAGAAATCAAATTTTTCCTCAATTCAGGGGAAAACAAAACATCTTTAAGATATACATCATTATTACCAAATTTCAATTTAACTACACCTTTCCCAACAATCGGAAAACTTACTCCATCAATGGCCACCTTCAAATTTTCACCTTCTACAGGACAATATTCAGAAAACAGGTTTTTATTGCGACAACAGTGATGACTCGCGGCCGTATCAAAAATCCAAAGATTATCGCCACCAACATCACTAAAATTAACCTGTGCAATATAATATGAAGGTTCATTGACCGAATTGACAGAGCAAGCAATCTTCCTTTGGGATTTAACATTTTTAGATTTAAACTTAGGATTTACATTTGATTTAACATTAGAATTTCTATTAAAATTTGCATTAAAGTTCTTATTTAAACAGTCTTTCTTAAAGTGACCTGGTTTATTACAATTGAAACATAATAAAGGTTTATAAAACTTTTGTTTACCTTTATATTGAATATTTTGAACTTCTACCAGCTGCTCATCATCTTTCTGTAACTGCAAACGGATTTCCTCAGACGTTAATTCGGACACCAAAGTAGTGAACTTGAACTCATCTGACTTCCATCGCATCATATCTTGAACCACAGAATTAAACTTCTTCGGGAGATGTCGTAGAAGCTGATAGCAACAATAAATATCTTCCATTGGACGACCCATTTCTCTCAATAATTCAATTGTACGACTCAATCTATTCACATAGGCAGTTACAGACTCATTTTGTAGCATGTCATATTTTACAAATTCCGTAAATAATTGAATATGTCTTGCACGTGAATCTGACAAGAAATTTTTCTTTAAAGCCTCCCATGCTTCAACCGGGTCATTACAATTTTCTATAATACATCGAACTTCAGGAGATATATGCAAATATATAGTAGACAGTGCAAGTCTTGACCTATGCTTAAAATCTGTAATAAGCTTAGTAGTTTCCGGTTTTCCATCATCCTCTGGCAAAGTTTCTCTTTTAGCAACCAATTCCCAGCAGTTATCTCTTATAAGAATAAAACGAATATCTTTCTGCCAAGTAATATAATTACTAGCATTTAATTTTTCAATAGAAGGAGTTAAACTCATAGCCATTGTAAAAATATACTGCACATCTAAACTGTAAACAAGGTAAGGCCAAATGACATGCCCATAACCTATGTTATCATGAAGACTAAGTGAACTGTCTTAACATGTTAAAAAAAATATATCCAGAGATTGCAGTGGAATATTTGGCTCATACTTTTATGTAACAAGGCATAGTGTGCAGTTTTTAAATAAAACAGAGTTTAACATCCATAACAATATTTATTAAAACTTAAAAAGAAGTTTCAAACTTAACAAGAAATTTAAAAACTTAACAGAAAATATAGACTTTGCTAGTGATAGTTAGAAAAACTTGCCATGAGGGAAAAACTATTTACCCAAACTAACTGCTTATAAGTAGAATTAATGCTTTCATTGCTCAGCATTAGCACAAAAAAGGATGCTGGCCTTCAAATAACATTAATATATATACTGCAACTTAATTAAACAGAAACATGCCCTCATACTTTGAGGCAAACTAAAAAAATAGTTGAAAACGTATTTAAATTTTTCAAATCATCGTAATTACAAACGAAAATTATAAGCAAGAGAAAATAAACCTATGTAAGACATCCTTATATACATTTATCACCGGATTCCAGAACAGCCAATCACCAGGCTACACATTTCTCCCTTCCAGGCGATCCAAAAACACGCCCATCGTACGTAATCCGTTACCATGACAACGGACGACGCTGAATACGTACGCCATCTATGGGCCGCAAAAGTAAGTATCGCCATATTGGAATTCAACTGGCCTGAACGATGTGTTCAAAGAATGTAAACAAAGATTACAATTTTATCCTATATGAATTAAATGAAGAAGTATAATATCAAATGTATTTAAAAATAGAAAAAGATAAGTTATTTGCTTGAATAAAGGATAAAGGTAAGTTATATCTTTAAGTAAAGTTATTTTAATAAAACTTATATTTAAATATTATACTAAACAATACATTGTATTGTTTATATTTTCAAATTAAACTTAACTGAAATATAGCACTAAACGCTATTCATTTAAAACGAAAATAAGCTCTCCTCATAATTAATAGGCAATATAAACGTTTTTAAACTTTGAAAAATGATATGAAAAAGATTTTTAGGACAACAGAAGTGTGCGGCGCACATAGGCGCCAGTTAAAAAAAGGCGCCAGCCGAGAATAGATTATTTTGAAATATATATATATATATATATTAAAATTCGGATTTCATAATCCTAGTCTGAAGCCATGTGAGTAGTGTGGCAAAATAAGGCGCCTTGGAAACTGCATTGACAAAACTTGAGCTCAGAAACAGTTTTGGAGATATATTGCGAAAGGGCGTGTTAAAAGTGGATTTACTTGGTGAGGATCTGCCTACCCTCAGCAAAATTTTCTTTGTATTTTTTAACATATCAAAATATCCCTTTGAAACTTAATCCTTTGCGGCGCAAGATAATTGGGATCATTTAAATTATACTGCCACCGGAATTCATGAACTAAATTAAACCAAAAGAAATTTTAAGGTTAAAAATCCCGGCCTTTTCTGATATGTTATAAACGTAAATTTTTGCTAAAAAAATTCCGGAATGAATTTTTGCAACTGGATCTTAAATTTTGCATCCTCGCAGCGAGGACAGCGCGCGTTTAAGTGTTATAAGTGCACATGAATCTCTTCCATCTCCCTCTTCTGCTGATAAAAGGCCATTGGGGCGAGTAAAAAGACAACGTAATTCGATTTCAAAAAAGAAAATTTAATAGATCCAAGAATTTTATTTAGTTAGTTTGTGGGATGAGTTTAACGTCGCAGTAGTGCTGTGCAATGGGTAATTGGCAACAGTCTGGGACGCACACCTAAAGATGATCGAGAGACATGCCATCACAACTTTGATCCTCTACGGAGATTATGGCTCCTCCCGCTAAAATGACCCCCAGAGGTATAATTCAGATGGGGACATGGAGTACATTGCGGCCACGACGGATTTTACGTGCACCAGCCACCATTAGTGTACACGACGGTGTTTGGCCGGCTCGAGTTCGAACCCGCAATCTTCCAATTACGAGCTTGGTACTCTAACGATCGGGCGACCGAAACCCCGGAGGATTTTATTTAGAGTAGTTTCTTCCTCTTTGCAGCATCGATGTAACATTAGGTTCTATTCAGGAAAGGTTTTCTTTAGAAAAATAGTATTTTATTATAGTTTCTACTTTCTTCTACACATTCAATAGAATAAAGTATTGGATTCCTAAAAATTTCCGACTTCCGGTTATTGATGAATTTACATGTTTTCAGAGCTCTAGAATATGATTTCCTCAGTTTTAGAAAATGTCTAAGTGTGTGCACGTGGTAAAAATTCTGTGGTAGCTCTAGCTCAAGAACTAATGCACAGAACTTCATACAAATTTATATATAGTTGCACCTTGACATAAGTGAGTGTCTGTCAACTCTTGGTGAAAATCGTCCAAAAGCATTGTCCTCCTCATTTCTCATAATTTTTAATGTGGCAGTTAGGAAAAAATTTCTTATAAATGTAAACAATAAGAAAATTTTTTGACAAATCGTTTTAAAATTTAAAAGATTTATTGATAATTGTAATAGTTTATTATTACTATTATTATTATTATTATTATTATTTATTTATTTAATGTAGAACATTACTCTCCCTGGAATGGAAGTATACAGGCTCCTTCCCAAGAAGTGTAAAGCTTCAGTTTGAGTATTTAAAAAATAAATTAATTAAATTAAAAGGTTATCAGTACCTTTAGAATGAATGTTTGAACAATAAATCTGTGATAATTTAAAACAAAGTTAGCATTCCTTTCATTTTTATGAAACAAACAAACAAAAATTCCTGGAAAATTTAATTTTCTAAGATACCTTTACGGCAGAAAATTTACTTAATTTTTTTTTTTTTTTAACTTCACCGAGATGAAAATTGTCTACATTCATCATGGAAAATTATTTTAATAAGCTACTTGTACTGCGTGAATTTCTATAGAAAAATATAAAAAAGAATTTTGTAATAGCCACAACATACTAGTTAACGCATTATAAAATAAAATAAAATATCTAAATGAATAATATTTTTTAAAAAATGTTTATTCTTTTATTATTAAATTTACAACAAAAATTACATCACAAGAACCAAATAGACATTGACAGAGACCATTTATGTATAAGGAAAATTTATATTGTCAACCATTAATCTTTAAATTTACATCTCATCAGACAATTCAGAATTTTTATTTTATCAACTTGCAGTACATGTCCAAACTTTTTAATTGTTTTAGAGATTATTTTGTCATAACCAACAGTAGCATCAGTGAAACAATCTTTTTCTAAACTTAAAATAATAAAAAAATACTTATGTTCCACAATGACACCAGACATATTTTTTAATTTTGCAATTATATCGATAGTATAAGATACGATTTTGGATCAAATAGATGTGTATTATTCCAGAATTTACAAAAACTCAAGCAAATAAAATACATTTCACTAAATAATACCATATATATTATTTACTATATGGAAAAAACACGTATAATTTTAGTCAATTTTACATACAAATTACATAAAATCTTTAGCTAATGAAAATGGGCAAAATTCCTTACACTATTTTTTTTTTCTTTTTTTTTTTTTTTTTTCCCCTGTTAAATATTTTTTTTTATCCATATTTACCAACTAATATTTATTATATGTTCCTACTTGTTTTTGTACTTATAAGTTTGTTTATTCCTTATATAAATGTATTATAAAGGAAAAAAAAAACTTTCCATAATGAACTAAGACAAATCTTGTCATTATATCGATAGTTATATACTCTAAACTTGATTTTTAAGATTATTCGAGAGTTTTCAACAATGAAAATGAGAAAAATAGAGCTCACTACGGGATTTTTTTCTTATTATGCATTCTAACTTTATATACTTATAAATTTTATTTATCTATACAAGTACAAAATGTTAAATTCATTTATATGTGCAAATATGCTGCAATAGTACGACTAACTTTAAAAATTTGTCAGTATTGAAAAGAATTAATTCACTTTCCTAAATCATAGGTGTTGTTGTAGTGAAAGCAGATTTACAGTTAAAATAAGAGGCAGTTCATTCAATTTTAACGGGAGTGGGGTAGGAGCAGGGGTCGCAGCGTTCCTATACATTTTTACAAACGTTTTATTATATTGTCGCCATAATTTTCAAAAAGAAATTTTCGTAATGGTTTTTATGTTATGATAGCACTAAGATTTTCAAGGAAATTTTCTTTCTAAAAATTGTGGTGAAAGTATAATGAATGATCTTAAAAATATAGGAACGCAGCAATCCTGGGTGGGAGGTGATAGGCCTTGGAGACAGCCTTGATGACATGGCAAATAAACTTGACTAGAAGTAACAATTCAATGTTTCCAAAGTTTATAAGCTCTATCATCAATAGATGCCGTTTTAGAATTTTCTGTATACATCAATTGGTTTCTGGAGCAGAATAACCTCGAAAGTTCGTCAAATCCCGACAGAGATTATAAAAAGAGAAGAGACACTCCCAAAGGGTCCAGTTGTGTTCAGACATCTGTTCTGAACAGATCTCTGAGATATTTTAGTTTAAACAGTTTATTCTTATTCCCAAATCAGTGTAATTCTTGCTCTACGGTGTATTTAACGCTGCTTAATGAGATTTTGTGGGGTGAATATCTGTACGATGTTTTACTGGATTGTTTCGAGAATAATCCTTGAATAAAGTGTATTAGTCGATAAGAAACTGTCTGTTTCTTTACGAATTACTTTTTCCCTGCAAGAAAATTGACGTTTTGGTAAGAATATGAATAGAGACAGACGGATATTTTGGATCAATATGATATGTGTAATACTCGCAAAATTTGTAATGAAGCGAGAGAAAGTTAAGTTTACTAAGAATATTTTTTATGTTTTAAATATTTATTTAACATTACTTAAAAATTAAACCCAAACAAATAGAAACGTTTACACTTACAGCTCTCATCTATGCCATCTAATGCCTTAACGTGGCATTTCTATCCCCAAATTAACACTAAATCTGCCTATTTTGGGTTCCTCTATTTCCCGGGCTGCAGCAGCCCAGTCGGTAGATCGCCGTCCTCGTAATTGGAAGATGGTGAGTTCGGTACTCGAGCGGGCCAAAGACCGTCGCTACACTAATGGTGGCTGGTGCACGTAAAATTTGTCGTGTCCGCAGTGTCGGCCATGTTCCCATCAAAATTATACCTCTGGGGGTCACCACCGAAGCGGGAGAACCATACCTTCCTTGGAGGATCAAAATTGTGATGGCATGTCTTCGAACCATTTGTAGGGGTGAGTCCCAAACCGTCACCAATTGCCCATTGTGCAGAAATAGTGCGACGTAAAACCCAACCAACCAATCAACCTCTGTTTGCTTTCATAATTGTACCTCTTGTTTTTGAGACTCTCTGTAGAAGATTTTTCCCTTTCTGCAAGATGCCCTTTTTATTTGTTTCTTTTAAAATTTCATTTTATTTTATACATTTCTTTTTTTCATAGCTATTCAGTAAACTTATTATTATTAAGGTTCGAGATTCAGTTGAATTTCTGAATGATAATTATTTGTAAAACTTTAAAAAAAAAAAAAAAAAAGTTAATATAGGGCGCCAAATAAAACTCTGCACACAGGCGCCTGACAATGCTGGTGCGCCCCTGGTTCAATCAATAAATATTCCAAAATAGTTTATGTATTCGTTTTATTAAAGACACTTAGGCATTCTACATGTTATTAACAGTCAATCAGTCTGAGCACGCTGACATGCACATCCGTCGATGAGTCGGGCCGAAGCAGTCCCGTTAACGGCGGAACCACAAACCAATTCCCCTCCTGGAGCCGTTAAATTAACATTTTATTGATGTGGAATAATTAAGCAAAAGCTTCCATGGAAAAGGCGCCGATTTTCGTGTGCTCCCGCTTAAATATGGATATTTTGGGGCGAGGCCAAACTCCTAATATGAATTCTTATTGGATAATTAAGTAAGCTAAAATCTAGACCACATTCTCTCATTGGACATCTAGGATTTAATATTTTGCAATGCCTTGCCACTTATTTCGACTATTGCATAATTTTGATTACGAAACTTATTCTAATTCCGATTCCCGTGCTACGGTGTGTTTTGCTGAAAAACTAACTTTACTGGGGCTCTAAAATAGAATTCTCACAAAGTTGTTCTTAAAATTAAGATTCAATCTGAGATAATACTAATAAGGTATCACTTAATATTAATTTCTAATAATAATTTTAGAATCTGAATTCTTTTAATCCTTTCATGTATGTTAGATAATACTAATATATATATATATATATATATATATATGTGCATTAAAATTCAAAACACTTGGTACACACATTTAGTAACAATCTTTTTTTAACATTGTTTCAATTTTAATTATGTTAAGGAAGCCTGGTAAATTTCTGTCAATTATACAGGCCTGCGATGAAAACAATACAATTAAATTGATATCTGAACTTTATGTATTTTTTGGTGCTGATTTAAAAAAATATAGCGAAAAATTTCTATCACGTCATGCTTTCTTGAAAAATTTAATTTAATTTACGATTTTTAACACTTACATGATATTTGCTCCTCTTGGTCTATAGTCCATTTTAAGTAAGTTGCCTTAATAAAAACAAATAAAATAGAGTCATGGTAGTTTTCTTTTAGCAATTGCACCATAATTTGATGTAAAAATTTTAAACTCAAGGGAACTTTGTTTTTCTCTCGACCAGAGGTGGCTCATGTGATTTAGCAACAATGATTTTCACATTTTTTTTTTTTTTTTCCTCCCCAAACACTAGTCAATCTACGCCTTATTACAAAAGCTATAGTAACTACAATTTCTCACTTTTGATACAACCCCTTAAGACTTGGCGAAAAATGCTAGAATTTTCAAATTGAAATAACTCAGTGAAATTTTCACTTAGAAACATAATTTTTTTTTAAATATTTCTTCTCAGACTAAGGAGAATATTTTCTAAATATAAGTCATATGATAGGAGGGGCTATATAAAAATTAAATTTTGTATTTAATGTGTATACATCCCCTTGTACAAAAAATGCCATATCTGAAATCTACTCTTAATTTGCACCCATTCTGTAATTGGAAGTATGTTTCTATCTTTCTTAGTTTACGAGATAACCCCTGTAACATCTATTTTGAATCACCCGGTATAATATTTGTAAGAATCCATTAGGTTTGAAGTTTTCATGATTTTTAATTTTTCAAGTTAGATAGCAGGCAGAGTGTGATAAAACATAGCCACCTGAAGTCTTCATCAGTTCTCTTTCTCCATGTAATCCTATGGGATTTTTATTCTTTTCTTTTTTAAAGATATTAAAATATTAAGTTTTTCAAATTCCACTCTTTAAACATGTCGCTTTTTATCTCAGTAATTATTATTATTATTATTATTTTTTTTTTTCAATATTGAAAATTAAACTTCTGGCTTTGCTTAAAAATAATAATAAAAATAAATAAATAAATAAATTTACTAAGCTAAAAGGCAAAGCAACTTGCTCAAAAACCAGAATTCAAATATCTTCAAATTTAAATGAGATATTTTTATAATACGAAGCAACAAAAATCCCATAGGATTACATGGGAAGGGAGAAAGAGTGAATCTGAAGTACAGTCTTCAGTGAATCATGTCAGCTGAAAATAGCTTGGGATGATTCAATGTTACAAAGCGTTATTTCATTAGGCCAAAGATTTAAAGTTTGATTACAGGCCTAGGCATTTTTTATTCAGTATAAAAAAAATTTCCATTAAAATTTCATAATTTTTTTACAGAAAATTTTCATTTTTCTGGATCAAATTTTTTTATTATATTATTATTTATTACTCTAAAGTTTTACATATTCAAAAATAACTAGTAAAAATTTTAGGTTGAAGTTTATAGAATGTTTGTTTTGCAAAAATAATTCATGGTTTCATGTCTGCTCTTTTTGTGAGTTATGCAGAGAAAAGACGTGTTTATGAAGTTGTCAAACAGAATAATTGAAACACACATTTTAAATTAAAGAAAAATACTTTATTTTTTTTTTTGAAACTCTGTTACTTCTTCATATATGTTACAAATGTTTACAATTTTTTAGGGCCACTTACACTTTCCAGGTTTTTTACATTTTCTTCAGTATATTGTTCTTAGGCAGTTACTTTTGTTTTATTTTGCTCTGAATTATCTTTATATTAATATACAAACATTAAGATTGTCTTATTGCACATATTAAAAATTATAAGTTACTTTCACAACTGGTTTCAACCATTCCAGGCCTTGTACGTGCTTTGTACTGCTAGCTCATTAGTCTCTCCATTTCTCTGTTTATTTTTTCATCTTTTGCACATCCCGTTCACCCCTCCGTTGTAAATCGATTTTACTATGCTCCATGAGGTTGTATGCTCTTTTCTCCAGGGTTATTTCTAAAGATTCTCTGTTAACAATTGTTTGTATAGTTGGCTATTTTCTTTAAAATCAACTATTATATATATATATTTTTATTTATTTAATTGGACTAGCTCTGTGTACCTTCTCTATTTAATGTTATGTCTCTTTCATTTCTTCAATTCTTTTTCTAATTTTTCTCATGAGCATTCCCTGTTTAATTTTCTTCATTTTCATATATTATCCTGTCAATTCCTGTTGTTTTTTCTGGTGCTATTTTATCTTTATCTCATCTGATTCCTTGGAAAAAATTTGGGTTGAATTTTATTGGGATATATATGTTATATTTAGCTGCTTCTTTCTTTAATTTCAATGCTGCTCCTTTGTTATAAGAGATGGTTGATGTGTATCTGCTAAGAAAATCGGGATATCTTCGAGGAGGGGACGGATAAGTGGTAAAAATATGAAAAAACATAGAAATTGACATCTATTTTCCTGTTAAAATTGATTGGAAACTGTTCCAACAACTGTCACCAAAGAATTTCGGAAGCAAAATGTCAGGTAGTTTACTATTTGTTTTACACTATTATTTGTTGTATGAGATGTGTCTAATACTGATGCGCGTGTTACTGCATTTAATGTGTCGTTAGGCCTAAGTTCCTTAAGTTTCTTTCGTGCAAGAAAGGTCCACTTTGTCACCTTTTCACTATATTCCTCAACAGTGTCAAATTCTTTTTCTAGTTCTTTGGTTTTTAAATAGGATTGGACCTCACTGTCCGCTAGTTTTAAGTTCTCATATTTTGGGTTAATTGTTCATTATAATTTCCTCTAGCTCTCAACGGTATCTACTTCAGACTCTTTCAAAATATTTTTGAATTTGTTACAGAATTTCATGACCGAAGAACGCAATGAAGTGGGCTTAACTTTTACTTTTATTTCTTCTTAATTCATTTTAATTAAAGTTTAATTATATTATACCAAACACTCCAAAATATATACATATACTTCAAACAAAATGCATATATTCTTTTTATCAGATGTAAATCAAATATAACCTAAAATCAAAGTAATCCTATTTAATCCTGAAATACATATACGTTCTATTTTCATTTTTGTTCTTGTTTAATCATTGAATTCGAATAATCATAGCACATATTATTTAGAATGAAAGATATATTCTCTGTATCATTCACCTATTTTTTTTTTTTTTTTTTTTAATTAAAAATGTTTTGTTAAATCAAATGTAATAAACAAATTATCAAAGAATATGTTCTTCAAAATCCAATTTATGTTTCTCAGTCCAATATATTCCTATACTTTCAATCAATAAATCATTATCTTTAAATGAGCTGCATGTATTCTTCTATTTTAATTATAAGTTATTATTAACTTATTCCTTTCCTTTTATCAATATTTTATCTGGCATTCCACCATTCCGGTAAAGGGATGCCACTATGTTGTGTTTCTACCACCATCTAATCAATTTTTTTATCATGTTTCTAACATATTGATGGTAGAATCTTTATTTTCTTAAAAAAAAAAAAAAAAAAGATATAAGAATCAATTCAATAAATTAAGTATTAAATCTTATCATCAATAAAACAAAGAATGAAGGAAATCAGGCAGCTTACCTGATTCCATCGTTCTTGTCTCCAAAGGTCCAAGTCATGTAGATAGCAGATAATCAGACTTTCTATCTGTAACAATCTGGAAAAAAACTAATTAATCATTTGTCATTAATTATCTTTCAAATTTCTATTTGTATTTCGCTTTGACTCTGTGATTCATAAAATAGCAATCCTTTTCTCTTTTTCTTCATTTTATTTCATACAAAACGGACAAGCACGACGTAACACTCACACATTAGAAAAAGCAAACACAAACTATATCAATATTTCGTATTACACAATCAAAGGTTGCCATTATAGCTTATGCATCGCCAAATAGTTCAAAAGTCACTGAAGTAGAAAGTCAAAAAATCAGTTCTGAGTAAAAATAAAAATTAGTTAATTTACACAATGAGTCATTGATTGTTCAAAAAAGTGGAAAGTTATTTAGTTTGCAACAATATAGATTAGCTTTACAAAACAAATAAATGGACTTAAAATCTTCTCATTTTAAATAAGTTTTAAAATATTGAGACGGTTACTTTTTGTTTAGAAAATTACATGTATAGATCAGATTTCTTAAAAAAAAAATAATAATAAAAAAAAATAATGGCAAATATTAGATAATATAAGAGAAAAGATACAAAATAAAAAAAAGTTTCAAGCATTTTAATAGTAGTTCAATGCTGATTAATGGATTGACATTAATTTTAAATTTAACTTTTAAGTAATAAGAAACAATTTATCAAAAGAATAATTAATTTAAAATCTACTAATTAAATGATACAGACAACCATTGAAATCAAATGAAAAAGTAATGAACCAAAAATTGAAAAAGCAAGGTTATGTCATAAGTAAATTTTTAACACACGTGTGATGTGAAATACATTTTAGCATAAATGACACGTTTGAACTTTTAACACACAAGTATTAGATACTTACCCAATCCGGACACTAAAACATTATGTCGATAAACTAACTTACTCTGCCATCTGTTAGAACTCACAGATAATTGTAACCCTTTGTCATATAATTAACAAATAATTTGCAATAAAAAAATATTGTGACTATAAATTGAGATAAAAACTATCCTATCTCTCAAGTTGGACCAAACCTCACACAGTGTGCAAAATTTCATTAAAATCGGTTCAATGGTTTAGGAGTTCATCGCAGACAAACAACGTGACACGAAATTTTTCTATATAAAGATGTAGGATTTATTTTTTAAAAGAACTACTCAATAGTTTGCTCTGATTAAAAAAAGAAAGAAAAAATTCAATTCAATTCAATTCTGTAAACTCTTGGTTAACCTGCATTCAACTAACAGGAAAATTCGAAAAACTCTTTTTTTTTTTTTTTTTTTTTTTTTCTTTTCACTTCCAATAAATCGTTTTCAAATATTGGATGCTATTTTAGGAAGCTTACAGTTTTCATTTTCAATCATTGTCCGATTTAATATGATACAAGCCAATGTCTATACATTTACAAAGGCTGATGTTGTAAAAGAAATAATATAAAAAACTGTCACATATTCAGATAGAGTCTACTGCTGAGTGCAAGGGAGCGTTTATTCAGTATTTTATAAACAAACAAAAATCATGTAAAAAACTAGGGGGCACTTAAACGAGGGAGGGTGATATTTTACAGTATGTATGTCATTTTTCTTAATATTTATGTTAGTACATTAAAATAATTTATAACCATGAAGTTGATTTGATTAAAAACTTTAATAAGACATACAACCTTTTATTACTTCATGTTTTCTAACTGCCGAACTAGTTTCCTCTGGGGCGCCCCAGCTTGATCACCGGCATCTTGGTGTGTGAAGTCGCTCGAAACTGATGTTTCTGGTTTCCTTCTTCTTTTATAGACTCTTCGCCATTGGCGGTTGAGTAATGCCCCATCGTTGCCATTGCAGCAATTTGAACTTGTTAAAATTTCTACGGACTCTCTGATTGTAGCGATGGCGACGATGGGGCATTACTCAACCGCCAATGGCGAAGAGTCTATAAAAGAGGAAGGAAACCAGAAACATCAGTTTCGAGCGACTTCACACACCAAGATGCCGGTGATCAAGCTGGGGCGCCCCAGAGGAAACTAGTTCGGCAGTTAGAAAACATGAAGTAATAAAAGGTTGTATGTCTTATTAAAGTTTTTAATTTATGTTAGTATTTTTCAGTAAGTACAACATTGTCCCTTTTTCTTGCAATTTTATTTTCTTGTTAATTATATGTATTATTTTTAGATGGAAAAAATAAGATCTTGAACATCATGCATGACACCATCTCAAAACCCAGAGAAAAGAAAGACAATTGGCCAGTTTCAGGTGATTCCCACCCTCACTTAATTCTATTTTATTTTTTTATTTGTTTGTAAATGAAACTTCAAGAGGTTTTATTGTTATTCATGTCTTAAAAATAAAATATTAAATATTTATTTTTGATGACAACTAGCCAAAATAATGAGTATTTACCAAAGTCATCTAAAAATAAATAAAAATAAAGGTGTTACAATAAGGATAAAAGAGACAATAAAATTTAATAATTAGGGATTTGAGTCATGTTTTGGATTGTGTAGTGAATAGAAACTTGAATGAAGAATTTTGATATCAAGTTTCTAGTTTAAAGGGTTCCTAAATGGATCAGCAGTCTTACTCCTTCACCCTCTCCATCTCTTGCTTTAGAAGGGGGGAGGGGGGTATCATAGTGTGGTGACACCTTCCAAGTGTTAAAAAAATATATGTGCCATTTTTCTGTCAAAATCATCAAAAGGTGTGATTTTGTATGGCAGACAGACAGGCTTACTTTCACATTTATCTGTAAATTTCTTGTACCAAGTCATAAATATGTTTGTGTTTGTTTATGTAGTGATCAATCCATTCATGTTTTAATTTTTGGAGGTTACTTTTGCAAAAAAAAAAAAAAAAAAAATTGCATGAGATTTCTATTTCTTTTTATGTTTAAAAGAAAAAAATATGTAAAACTTTTTATTTTAGTTGATTACAACTAGTATTTTAAAATATTATTTCTTATTGGTTTATTTATTTTTTAACAAACTGTGTTAAATTAACTTTAAAAACTGATAACTCTGTTTCAAGAATTAAGTTATAAAAAGCAAACCCATTTTAAGGCAAAATGAATGTTTTGGACTTTATTATTTATGATGTTGCTTCTTTTTCAAATGAAATGGAAAATTTCTGCATTTTATTATTTCAATATAATACTAAATTAAGGATTCTAACTAAAGGATCCATTTAAAACTAATCCCTCCAAAATGATTAGTATTAGGTCAGTTGGTAGTGTAATGAGTAGCACAAACTGAAGTGAAGTTGTCACAAGCATTGAAATCTAAAGTGTACTTCTTGACACTAAAATTTGCAATGACAGATCATCTGACTTAAAATAATAATAATTAAAATGAAACCTTTATAAATAGCCACCTTAAGTTTTTATTACACCCTGGATTTTACTCTAATATCTTTCTATTTTACATATTTTTTTTTTTTTTTTTTTTTTTTTTAAACAGAACATTTACTTATAAGTAAAATGCTTGAAAATTAATATTGATCCTATTCATGTTTTTATTTATTTTTTAAGAAATAAAATTTTTATTTGAAAACCTTTATGTATTTTTTATCTAAAACTTCTCGTAATTTAGATACAACTCAATTTGAACTGCTTCAGATTGTATATGAATTTACATACATATTAATTTAGTGTAAAATAGGATTCCTTTGATGAAGACACCTCTGTCTTTTAATTCCAATATGAAACATTCCAAAACAAATACTTTAAAGGAAGAAAATATTATTAATTTATTTTTTAAACTCAACTAATATATTGAAAACAAAAACTATTTTATTTATGAAACTTTAGTTAAAATATATTTAAAAACAAAATATACATTTAAAATTTAGACATTTCGAAACCCGTCCAGGTTTCCTCATAAGTATCACTACAACATAATTTGCAAGCATTACATGAATACACAAAGAATTTATAGAAGTATAGAATATTGAGGAGCCAGTGCGCATGCTTCATTGATGGTGTAGAGATGGCTGGCTAATATAAATGCTTTAAGGTGTTTTTAAAGCTTTATATATATATTGATAATCAGACAGTGAAATTTAAGGATTATTAAACATTATCAGTATTAAAACAATTAATTTGATCGAAAACAAAGACCACCCAATCAAACAAAAATGGAATAAATTGGAAATAGATAAATACATATTTGCATTCTAATGTTATCAAGGGCGGGGTAGAACACAAATATACAAAAAGAATGTTTTTCTGTCTCAAACATAGCAATAGCTAAGAATATCTTTGTATAGATATGTATATTTTATGCATACAGCTTTTCTCTATTTTGAATGCCTTAAGAGGTACATCTGTATCAGTTCTATCAACATTGCTAAACAAATGAAGTAAGACGAATCATTCCTACAATGATTTGTTGTAATTCTGAAATATTTGTGGAGGAAAAATGTTTTTGATTTTAACTGATTTCAAGATATTCACAGAAAAACTACATGTTCTACTTTGATAAATCATATATCTTATCAAAACAATAAAGGATAACTCTTACTTTAATCTGTTTTATGACAAAAAAGGCATTATTAAAGATTAAGTCATTTTTCAGGCCACAGGCATGAAAGGCTCTAAAGAAAGTTTATTTGCAACTTTGCAAGATTCTTCAAGTTTTTAATGGTATAGTTTTGGATGAAATAACAGATGAGAGATAAAAAGCAGGATAGACCTGAAAAAATTAAAAATCAGGAAAAAGTTAGAAATTTTTAAATAAACCATGGAAAAAGTTAAAAAAGAGAGAGAGAGCTTTATGAACTGTTGCACCAGAATCAAAGTAAATGACTTGAAAAAGTCAGAGAAATTTATTTTTCTACAAACATGATTTAATTAGTTGAAATAGTGCCGGTTTGTTTGACAACACATTTTTTGTCCTTTTTGTCAGCATTTTTTATACATTGGGTGGCTACAGTTGGCCCACTATTAAAAAAAAAAAAAAAAAAAAAAAAAAAAAAAAAAAACGGTATTATGAGTGTTAAATTTACATAGAATGGCTCATTTCTAACTTTTGCTTAATTTTAAAGAAAATATATAATTTTTGTTTTACACACAATGTCAAAAAAAAAAAATAAAATAAAAATTTAAATGAAATTATAACAGCAAATAATAAATACCAAAATTTAATTTGCTGTAAGTGTGCTATTTGTCAGGCTACGCCTGACCCTATCCTCAACTGTCTTAACCTAAGTAGAGGGGATCTCTATGGGGATCAGAGTTGCTGGAGTCATAGACTTTGTTTAGCTTTGCTGACAAATGGGGACTGGCAACAACAACAACAAAATTTAATTGCCTAGGTAAAATGCTGCACATGGGCCAACTGTCAGGCCATCCAGCCAGCCAGCAGCCCTTTATAACCATTGGACAATAAGAATACTAACAAAACATTTCTTTTAACCTGTTTTCATGATTTAGCATATATATGTGCTCAATTTTCCTGGTCACTATCATCGGAGCTGTATATATATGCTGAACTTTGTGGGTCACTCGCCTTATCCATGAGCTAAAAAATAGAAATGGAGGGTGTTGGTTCTTTTCATATTTCCTTATGATGGCACATGGTTTATAGGGCTTTACTTGTCCAAGAAAATCTAAAAGATCAGATGCTATCCACACTTTAAAGATTAGCCAGCATTAGGAAAACTAAAACAATGAACATAAGACTGCAACAAGAAGCAGCGGAAAATTGAACATTTCTTGATTGCACACACTTAGGTTTAATTCTTTTCTGTTTTCAATTTAAATCAGTTTATTACAGATAAGTTTTGAAATTGTCATTATTGAGCAGTCATCATGTAAAATTAAGAATAAGAATAACATATGTATGCTAGAGATTATTGAATATCTTGATATGAATCTTTTATAAGTTTTCATACATTGTGTCTCTGGCTTGGTCTATACACTTTTCTCATACTATCACAGGGCTGCCAACCTCTGGGAGTGCTAAAGTGTAGTTAAAAAGCAAAAAAAGTGTAGTTTTAAGCTACAAAGTGTAGTCGCTAAAAAATTAGAAAATACTTAAAATATAAATAAGCATAAAATCTTTTGTTTACATTATGACTTACTTTCTGAAATTTATTGATTTTTAATAATCAAACATTCAAAAATAATAGAAATTTTATCCAAATTTACTTTTTATATTAACATGGATACATGAAAATACACTAATTCTAATATAATACACTAATATGCAGGGTTGCCAACTTTTCAAAAACAGTTTGAGGAGTATTCAGAGAAATTTTGAGGAGCATTTCGGCTACTTTGAGGAGCAATTTTAAAAATTAAAAAAGAAAAAGAAAGAAAGAAACTACTAACAAAAATAAATTAGCAATAATCATATGAAATTAAGTAATGAAAAAAAAAAAAAAAAAAAAAAGTAAGATGTAGGTATGCATCAAATTTTTAGTTATTCAGTATACTGAATATTCATTATTCAGTAATAATCAAACATTTAGTGCATGCCTATTCAAAAGAAACTTGTTTAATTACAAGAACAAGACAATTGATGTGAAAATAATTTCAATGCTATAATTCAAACAGATACAAAAATTGGATTTTTTTAAACAAAATCTTAAATTTTTGGAGCAACAAAAGTCAAAATAATGAACAATTTTAATAGTTTAGATATTAGAAAATGTAATAAAACTGAATCTACAATAAAATAATCATTGTTATTAAGGATGGAAAAGGATTGAAATTGTACAACATTAAATTCAATTTCAGTGCAAACTGACAGCCATCAACTTTTCTGAAACTTTTTTTCCCCCTTAAGATTATTGCTAAATATACCTAAAAAATCGAGTTTCCGTAGAGGGGGGGGGGGTAGAATTACGTTTTTATCATTAATTAAATAAATATGCTATTCTTCTCGTATTTGAGAGAATTCGCAATATTTTTACGACCGATTGCCGAAATTTGTAATTATCTCACTGCAAATTTACAAAATCTACGTTTAATAGCAAATAATTGCTAATATATACTATAATTTTGCTCTAATTGATAAAATTCACTCTTCTTTAAAGGTAAATCCTAAAATATGCGATTATTATGCGGCCGATTGCCGAAACACGCTATTATTTAGCTACTAATTTGTGCAAAATACGTTCATCTGAAAGCTGAATCTTAAATACTCAACTATTTTGCCACTAATCAGTGAAATTTGCTTTTTTTTTTTTTTTTTTTTTTTCAAAGTGTAATCTCGGAAATCGGGAATAATTTTGAAGTAGTTTTCGCTAATACGGGATCGCTTACCCACTAATAATCAAAAATTTACGTTTTATATGCTATCATTTGGCTGCTAGCCAATAAAGGTTTTTTTTTTTTTTTTTTTTTTCCCCAGTTGATTTCAGTAAATCGCGATATTTTTGTAGCCGATGACGGAAATACGCAATCATTCCGCCGCTAATTAACAAAATTTATGTTTAATCGCTGAAAAAGGCTTTATTTTGATGCTAATCGATGAATTTCTTAATTTTCAAACATGATTTACATTATAAGTATAATTTTGTGGCTTTTTATAGAAATACGGAATTATTTTACAGCTAATTTTCAAAATTACGTAATCGTAAACTAATTGCTAAAATAGATGTTATTTTTCTAAAAATGTCTAATTATTTAGTCATAAATCAGCTTTTTTTTTAATTACTGAAATATCATTTTTTGCGGCTGATTTATAAAATACGCAATTTTCTTGTGCTATTTTTGTGATGAATCCATTTTAAATCCGGCGATTTTTGTGAAAGTCCCATTTTCAGATATGAAAATTTCTTAGAATCACCCAATAAAAACTAAGTTATCGCGTATTCAGTTATCCTAAGAAAAAGCACAGAAAATATTCTTTTTCTTTCTCCAACGGTAGATACTTCGTACGATAAAGTTCGAAATTTTCCATGATTTTCTCAGAAACTTGTATATTAAAACACTTAAGAAAGTTTCCTATTACAGAGGGCAATTCCTCCGTTAAAGTCCGACTTTATACTGTTTTCTCCAAAACTCGCGTGATTACGGCTTCAGACACTTTAGAAAGTCTCCCACGGAAGATAGCTCTTCCTGGTCTTAGTTTCCTTGCGTTGTCAATCGTACTTAAAGTTCAGTAACTTTGAATCCATTATTTTTATCGATAAATAATTAAAATAAACAATTTTTTTCGTTAGAAAGTATTATTTTTTAGCGACTTATTAAGCATTAAGTTAACTGAAACATTTATAGAGTTTAAATGAAAATCAAAATACAGCATAATCATAGCCATGAAGATAATCATAGCATTCGGTTTCTTTCTCCCCCCCTTTCAGCTTGCGGTGTCTGTGCTTGCGGTTTTAATTAAGCACACTCTCAGCTAATGTAAACAAATATGTGTTCCCGTTCTGAGTCAGCAATATTTCGATTACGCAATGCCTAGCACTAGAATGTTTTTTTTTTTTTTTTCTTTTCTATTTATTTATGAGTATTTACGATGAAGCATGTGGTTCTTCAACTAGATTGTAAAAGTTAGTTTTGTTATTTTTATATTTTCAAGAAGCACTTTCATAGATAAAAAATAAAATTCAAAGAATAATGTTTTATGCGGCAATTGTCGGAAATGCAAAATTAAAAGTTGATTAGGATTGGATTGGGATTTCTGTCTAGATGTGTGCAAGGAAAAAAAAAGAAAAAGAAAGAAAGAAAAAAGATAGTAGTTTTTTTTTATTTTTTTTTCAGTGTCTGCCACTATTTAGTTTTATATTATACTTTTTTAATCCGTGGTGAAATCGGAGTTCGCTCGTTGTAAATAGAGCCGATGACGATGGGGAAAGGAAAAGCGTAGCTTTAAGTATACGATGCTTAGAGTGTAGTAGAAGCAGGCTAAAGCGTAGTTACTACGCCAATTGCGTAGTTGTTGGCAGCCCTGCTATCATACAAGTATACAAACAGGGATCAATATGTTTTTATAATAATTGTGTTTTTACTTTTATATAGTATTCAGTAGAAATATATTCTTTTATATAGTATTTTTTATAATAAATTCTAAAATCCTAATTTATCATGATTTCATTTTCGGTTATCCTTCATTCATAAATAATCTCTAAGAAAAAAAGAGAGTTAAATTGAACACGTGTCATTTGTTAAATATATTAAAAACACTTTAAATACACGTAAATTTAAATTTTTTATTTAAAAGAGGTTAAAAAAAAATTTATCCAAAGCCAGGGTTGCCAACTGCTCCGATTTCTGCAGAGTTTCTCCGAAAAAATGTAAAAACTCCACAATTCCGTGAAGTAATGTTTATGCTCCGCAAATTCAGTTTTGACCACCAAACTAAATATTTTTTATTAAATACATAAAACTGAATAGTGGCAGACACCGGAAAAAAAAACTATTTTTCTTTCTTTATTTCTTTTCTTTTTTTTTTTTAAGAACCGCGCGCTTCATCCTTCATCCTGCAATACTCATAAATAAATAGTAAAGAAAAAAAAAGAAAGAAAGAAAACAGTCTAGTGCTAGGCATTGCGTAATCAAAATATTGCTGACTCAGAACGGGAACAAGTATTTGTTTACATTAGCTAAGAGCAGAGTATGTGTAATTAAAACCACAAACTGAAAGGGGGGAAGAAAGAAACCGAATGCTATGATTATGCGGTGTTTTGATTTTCATTTAAACTATATCAATGTTTCAGTTATCTTAATGCTTAATAGGTCGTTAAAAAATTGTTTATTTTAATTATTTATCGATAAAAATAATGGATTCAAAGCTACTGAACTTTAAGGCCGATTGACAACGCTTTATTTAAGATTTATTTTATCATTCACTCAAAGCATTAATGATTTATTATTATATCTTCATTTGTATCTGGGGAGAAAAAATAAAATAAAATAAATAAATAAATAAACAAATTATGACCAATAATCTGCAAAATTCTAAAGTTTACAAAACATATGGTCCCAAGCTATGCAGATTAGAGGGAGTTGACTCAGAGATGAGATCATTTACACATTTATATGAATATCGGAGATTTCATTTTTAGATTTTTATGTGATAGTATAATTATTTTGACATTCATGAAAACTGTTGAAAATTTAATTTTTTTTTTCCTTCCCTTTGCGTTTTTTTTTTTTTTTTTTTTTTTTTTTAAATGTAACTGAATAATCTACTTTCATATATTGTCTTTAATTATGTATGGAAAATATGCCATTATGCAAAAAACAAATTACTTTTGGATTATAAGTTTATATTCAGACTTAATCATTTCCCATTCTTATCTCTCTTCACTGTTTTGCTAAATATATTTGATTATCAATAAATATTTCTTAATTTCATATGATTATTGTTAATTTATTTTTGTTAGTAGTTTACTTCTTTTTTTTTTTTTTTTTAAATGTATTTTTAAAATTGCTCCTCAAAGTAGCCAAAATGCTCCTCAAAATTTCTCTGAATACTCCTCAAACTGTTTTTGAAAAGTTGGCAACCCTGCAAAGCTTTTCGCTTAAATAGTAAAGCATCGTCAGGGATTTTTAATTGTTCTTTTCCAATGAGCAGTTTTAAATATGTTTTCTTTTCACAGTCAACAGTTAAGTCTTTTAACTGTTAAGTCTCAAAAGACTTAACTGTTGACTGTGAAAAGAAAACACATTTAAAACTGCTCATTGGAAACAAACAATTAAAAATCCCTGATGATGCTTTACTATTTTTTTTTAACATCTTTTAAATAAAAAATTTAAATTTACGTGTATTTAAAGTGTTTTTAATATATATATCCTTCATTCACTTATCTATTTCCCAATAAAACAAACAATTAAGCCATTCAATAAATTAATAAGTAATGTATTTTTGAATTTATCTTTTAGAAAAATTAGAAGTGCCTACCCACAAGCTATCTCACTTTTATGGTATAGGTGGCTGTAATATTAAGAAGATAAGGTCTGAGACAGGTATAGTAAAAATGAATAGTATGATTCGTATAAACATAACAAATTGAATGGCCTCACTCTCAAACATCTAGAAGGCTTTCATCTCATATCCGGGACCTCCTCAACAACCAGCTTTAATTGGTGTTAAACTTAATCAAAACTAATTTCTTCCATGTCATCATCCTCTGATCTCTGTAGGCACACAGAATGACAACGGGAGGAAATTAGTTTTTATGATTCAGTAGGTCAACAATAAGGAAGAAATTACTTTTGACCAAGTTTAACATCAACTGAAGGTGGTTGCTAAGAAGGTCTTGTATCCGGGGTGAAAGCCTTTAAGAAAGTTAAAAGTAAGGCTGTTGAACTTATTATATTTAATTTTAAAAAAATGTTTCAACATTTCCTTTTAATTAAAAATCATTCATATAATTTTATGAAATATCTCTCACCAGCTTCATAAATGACAGTTTTATTATTATTTCCATTACCCAACTACCGTAGGTAATGGAAGTATTGTATTTGGTCCAAAAAATTCGATATCATGTTTTCACCTGATTTTACATGTTTTAAGGTCTAAGTCCAAAAAAGTGATTTTTGGAAATTGTTCAATGTGTGTGAGTATGTATGTATGTGGGAAATCTTATGTCTATCATAGCTCTGAAACTAATAAAGATAGAACTATGAAACTTCAGAATTGATACAGATCTGGTGTACAGATGAATTTTCTAAATTTTGGTGAAAATTGGAAAACCAGAAGGGGAACATCAGAAACCAGAAATGGGACTGTAAGTCTGTATCTCAAAAACGGCTCTAACGATTTTCTTCAAAGTTGCTATATAAACACTCTATTAGATGTCCTTTCGAATTATATAGTTGGTTAGTTCAGGAAAATGGATAGGCATCCTGTATAATTAGCT
Source organism: Salticus scenicus (assembly GCA_963930645.1). NCBI lineage: Eukaryota > Metazoa > Arthropoda > Arachnida > Araneae > Salticidae > Salticus > Salticus scenicus. The sequence goes on from OZ005659.1 coordinate 266,801,859, forward strand.
TAATTTTAGGCCTCGCAAATGCATTCCTTTAAAAACGACTGTTAAGAATTTTTTCAAACTCACCCTATTAACTCCTTTTCATATATCCTTTTGTATGTAATTATTGTTTTCCAGTCAATAATTGAGTATGCTAAGTTTTGGTAAAAGTTGGTATCTCAAAAACAGCTCTAATGATTTTCTTGAAAATTGTTTCGTAAATCCATTTTATATATCCTTTATCATGTATTACATGGTTATTACAGGGAAATTAACAGTCATCCTGCTTATGTAGGTCAGTCTGGGAAATTGGTTAAAATAATAATAATAATAATAATCTACCAATATCTATATATTTTTTCTTATTTTTTTACTCACTATGTAAATTCTGTTTTAAATGTTTTTACAAATGTATCAAGTTTCTCTTACCGGAAAAATTTTAGGTTTCTACTACATTAGATCAATTTTTTATCTTCTAATCATACTATCCCCCAAAAATGCATATAATACATGTAATAGTGGGTAATGGAAGTCGTGTGAGATTTTTTTTATTATGTACAGATACTTAAAACAAGAAAATCTGCTTTTAGATATTTTTCTTCAGTTTTCATTTTAATATATATATCAAAATCATATATCATATATATACATATATATATATCATATATATACATACATGATATATGTATGTCTATATATATATATAATGAGTTAATTTTCCAAAATATAGCACACACAATTATTTATATTCTTTATGTTCTCAAGTTTTAATTGTTTTTCTTGCTTCATTTTTTCTTTTTGCAGTAAATATCTTCATTTTAACTTTTTACTTTGTAACCAAGTAACCATATAGTCCTGTAGAGTTATGTTTTGAGGAAAGTTGAGTGCCCAGCCTACAAAACTTGTTTTACCTTATTCTAGTTTTTGTGTTTCTTTGTTCATTAATTCTTGTCTTCCTTCCTGAAATTTAATCATTGTAATGATCAATTATATATTACAATCAACTCTCTTAAATCCGCAAATGCCTCTAATCTGAAATTGATTGTTTAGAGTAAACAATGAAATCTACAGCTGAGATTTTGAAAAAAATCAGCAACATTTTTTATATTTGTACTCCCCCCCCCCCCCATCTTTTTAATCAAATTTTTAGCTTAATCCTTGCTTGCAACTGTTATTTAAATCGCAAGTTTTTATTTATGAGACAATGCAATAAATATGGACACTCATCTTTATGTTAGAAAAAATCAAATTTCAATTTATTTGATTCTCGTGTGACATTTAAATGAAACACACATACCATAAATAAGGGAAAAAAAGGCTAATCAAGCACATTTATAAATTATGATTTAGGGAAAAAAAAGCAGTGAGATTCTCAATCTCATATTTATTATCTTGCACAGGGCTCATACTACTCAGGTAAAATCTGGAATACTCAGGGAATTTGGATTTTGTTAAAAAAGTCAGGGAAAATCAATTATAAAACCTGGAAAATCAAATATTTCTTTTCTGTCAAATTATATTTTTCTTGTTTAGCTTCATATCAAAATTCAAATGATTAAGTATTGCGAAAATACTCTTGTAAACAATGATTTCTACCTAAATTTCTATCATTATTGGCAGTAATATAACATTGTACAGTGGAATCAGGATTTATTCTAAATTGTATTTATGAGTAATAAAAAGCACCAAAAATGAGAAGAAAAAGAACTTTGTAGATAAATACCACTTAATCAAAAAGCCTGCAACAATTGTTATGAATATTACAGATTTTAGTAACATTTCAGTTTCTAAATTTCAGGTGCTATAAAATTATGCTTTGAATTAATTGTTAATTATTGAAATACAATAAAATCTTGAGCAGTTTTTAGGTGGTAATATTTCATTCTGCACTATTAGGTACTTGGATGTTTCTAGACAAGAATTTTACTTACACAATTGCCATAGCCATTTTAGTTCATCACCAAAATGAGAACAAAAATTTAAAAGTTGAAGAGGCTGCTATACTGAAGCTATACCAAAGAAATTATAAGAAGTGCATTAATAATAATAACTGACATATATAGTAACCGAATCAAACATGGTTACTTCATGCCTTTATGTGAAAGAATAGATTAAAATAAGTCCTGTCATACTAAATTAAATCCTGTTTTGTGCAGATTTTTACATCAATATAAATAAGGCAATAATAATCATTATTTTAGGAAGCCTGTGCTGTGAAGTTTGTAGCAACTTTGTTACTGGATACAGGGTGGCCATAAAATAACTCTGCCTCTTTGGAGTCATCTGCAGCTAAAATTAATGAAGGGATCAAACCAAACTTTATGCACAGGCTGGGGAAGACATGGTGAGAGGATTTCTGCAAAGAGAAAAATGAGCACCAAAATTTACCGAAAGAGGAGATTTTGGTGCTGGTGTCAAGTATTCACCAGGGTGTTTAAGCTGAGTAAAAATTTTCTTTAGCAAAAAAGTTGAAATCAGAAAAAAAAAAAAAGCTTTAGAAAAATGCTAAAATGCCAGAAACTGTAGAAAAAATGAATATCAGTTTACACATTATTCTAAAAGCCTCGGTATGTTTGATTTTCATTTGTAAATTGAACTTAAAAGTTTTTAATCAGGTCTTTAGAAAGTTATACACAGAAGGTAATTTTTTTTTTTTTTTTTTTTTTTTTTAATTTGAAACGAAAAACAAAAAAGTAATTAATAATTGTACTTACCACTGTAACCAGATCAATTCGAATATAGTACAAGCATATATTTTAACGCATTTATTGGCAGACATGAAAAATATTAAACTTTTTAGATTATTACTTCATATTGTAAACTTTTTTAAAGCAATATGAACATCTTAGATACGACTTATATTCTTTTTTTGGAGATATAATTATCACTATAGCATGTAAAACTACATTAAGCTTATACTGTATCTGAAAATAAAAACATAACTTCATATAAATTTAATGAAAAGCGAACTAATTTTATTTCATTTAAAATATACCTTATATAGGCTTTTCAGTTTTGGCTAATCAATTTCGATCACAATCGTGATCATCTTCAGAGCCACTTGTTACGTCTTCGTCCTTCGTTTTATGGTTTCGCGGTTTGTTGTCAGAGTTCCTTCGCTTCACTTCGGATTCTTGTAAGAGGTGTTGCCATGCAGCTGGGATAATGGAATGTTCTCTATTGTTTACTGTGTTGGGGTTAGTGATAATTTCAGGGGCCTCCCGTTTTAGAGCGTAGTTATGGTTATTGTAGGGAGCTATTTTTTGGATGTTAATAGAGTTAAAAATAAACATTAACTCTATTAACATCCAAAAAATAGCTCCCTACAATAACCATAACTACGCTCTAAAACGGGAGGCCCTTGAAATTATCACTAACCCCAACACAGTAAACAATAGAGAACATTCCATTATCCCAGCTGCATGGCAACACCTCTTACAAGAATCCGAAGTGAAGCGAAGGAACTCTGACAACAAACCGCGAAACCATAAAACGAAGGACGAAGACGTAACAAGTGGCTCTGAAGATGATCACGATTGTGATCGAAATTGATTAGCCAAAACTGAAAAGCCTATATAAGGTATATTTTAAATGAAATAAAAACATAACTTACAAAAAAAAAAAAAAGTAATATAAGTGAAATTTGTTTATTAATATTCAAAGCTTTTTGGTTTATAATTTATAATTTTTCTTTCTTTCATATTAGACCACTTTACGAATGCTTCATGTTTATTTACAAATTGTTTTCCTGTATGTGATTCTTATGTATAGTTCAGCATTTGATTTTCCTTATATGCATGAACCGATGGATTTTTCTTGATCAATGTTGCATTTTTTTTTTTTTTTTTTTTTTTTTTTTTTTATGAAAGATTCGTCATAATATTTTTGCTGATTTTTTTTTTTTTTTTTTTTATAATTTGTGTTTAGTAAGATACTTAAGCAAAAAAGCGAAAACATACTATTTCATTTTCGCATTTTGAATAAGTTTTTTAGCATTTCGCAAAAAATGCTACCGTAGCAGAAACAGTGGTATTCACTTTGAAAAATGAGCACTGTGCGTACATTATGCAATTTTCCTAGTACATGCATGATTTTGGAGTTGTTAAAAATGATAAAACACTATACTTAGAATGAATGCAGTGAAAATACATTATTTAAAGTTTTATAAAATTTCGAACAAAATATCACAATAAAAAATGACAGTATTAAATTTACAGATAATACAGTGAACTCTCGTTAAGATGGCCCCGTTTAAGATGGATTTCTCGTTATTACGTACAAAAACAGAATCCCCGGCTAAGGCCTATAGGAATTGCATGTAATAAACATCGCTTTATATGTACAATTTATTCGTTAAGACGAACATTTTTTTCCCTTATAGCTTACTTTATTCGGAAAACAGTCAGTTCCCAAAATCTTTTCAAAGTTTTTTTAACATGAAAAGGTGCAATAATAAAAGGGTTAATCTCTCACTCTGCGCTATTACACCGTGGGAGGTAAACAGTATTGATTGACAGTGACAGTTCAAGTCAACAATTTGCACCTCTCTCCACTTCTATTGTGGAGACACAGCAAAGGATTTCGTTATCGGAAATGTACCAGAAGAAAACATAAAAGAGTGGAAAGAGAATTTGTCATGCCTTATCAAAGACTACGAACTATCAAAGCTAAAAACATATTTAACATCGATGAAACAGGACTTTTTTTTATGAAGCACAGCCTTTTCAAAGTTTACACTTTAGAGGAGAAAAGTGCACAAGCGACAAATATTCAAATTACGTGTTACTGTACTTGCGGGGGCTAACATGGAAATTCAGTTCATGAACTCCTGTTATAATGGACTCTCGTTAATATGGACAAAAATTGTCGGCCCTTGACTGTCCGTTTTAACGAGAGTTCACTGTATTCTTTTATTAATCAAAATTAGAATACCCAGAACCATGTGCAAATTTGTACAATCGAGGTAAATTACACAAATTCCACAATGCGTACATGATAGCAGTGCCAAACTCTTTCCTATTAATAGCTTTGTACTATTTTTTCTTTTTGTGAAAATCATCTTCTGTATCTTCTACTGTCTGTATATGAAATTTTATTTTATTTCGTTGATTAATTTTAACTGTAGATGCCTTTCAATAGGCAATTTATTTTATGATCACTCTGTACTTTTGACTAATAATATATTTAATTTTATACCCATCTGGATTTTTCTATTTTTTTTATAGGTGTGCAACTTACAACCATTGAAAATGGAGCTTTCTCTATATTTGCACCTAATGCTACAGCCATGGCCGAAGCAAGAGAGATGATTGATAAGTTATTAACTGAAGAAGTAAGTTAAGTCTTTGAATGTCTTTTTCATTTAAGTATACGATATTGTTCAGAATTTTAATTAGTGACAACTCATATCCTCTTATAGTTGTTATTAATAATGAGATGCTGCAGTTTTATTTCACTGGAGTCTGTTTTTTTTCAACCAAAATCAGATATTGTGTTCTTGTGAATTTTATTTTCTTATGAAATTCTTCATAAAGAAAACGAGTTTAAAAAGATATTAAAATTCCATTTAGTAAATTGTCATTTTAATGCTTTTTTATATATATATTCAGTGTATACTTAGTATATTCATAATTTTAGTATTTGAAAAATGAGTAGATGATAAATTATCAACATAGAATCCATTTTAGGATGCATAATTTTTTTTACAAATTACAAAATAACACAGCTAATAAAATCTGCAAGTTTCTCACTTTATTGAACAAATTATTTGTATTTAGGAGAGACACAAGATTTTCGTCAACAGATCTATATAAATCAATAATAATAAACCTATCATAGCTATTTAAAAATATGTATTGAAAATATTGTAAAAAGAAAAATTACTATAGATGAGAGGAAATTATCTCTTGAAATTTCAGAAATTTCTTACTTTATATATATATATTACAAGAAAAGAAAGTATTTCACTTTTAGTTTTTGATATTGTTAGAATTATGTATTGTTAGAATTATCAGGGTTGCTATGGTACCTGGAATTCAGGGAAAATCTGAAAAACTCAGGGAATTTAAAAAACTACTAAAAAGCAGGGAAAACTCAAGAAATTTCTAAATTTTTTGCCAAAACAGGAAAAATTCAGGGAATTTTGAAATTTTTTGGAAAAAACATGTGAAATTCTTTTCATAATCAAATCTTTTTTAAATTTTAGTGCTTTATTATTATGAAGAAGAAAAAGTCAATTATATTACTATTCCCCCCCCCCCCCCACTATTAATGTGTTAATAAGATTGATGTACCCTAGATATAGAAAGAAATTAAAACTTCTTCACACACCATAAATTTTAAGTCAGCACAACCAGTTTCGAAAGGACGTAGCCTTTCTTCATCAGGTGCAAACACATGCTACTGCCTTGGAGGCAAAAGCAAGACTGTTTTGGTACCCTAGATATGTTCAGTTGACTTGTAAACATGTTAGACTCTAATGCTGCATGATTGCATGCCATCTATTAGGTTGTTGCAAAAGTTCGTATGGACGCGAATCATTTTATTGCCTCCAAAGACGAGAGCTTCTATTGCCGTGGCATATATTCGTTACCCGAGAAATGGGCAAAGGTTGTAGAAAGTAATGGAGAGTATTTTGATTAAAAATTGTCATTTGATTTGATGTATTTTTATGAAATGAAGCAATAAAAACCGCACGTACTTTTGCAATGACCTAATATTTTACTTTTAATCAAGACAGGGAAAACTCCGGGAATTTTTTCTCCAGATTTGTGTAACAACTCTGATTATACACATAAGTATACACAAAACATCTGTTTAATCAGATGACAGGAAGTGACTTAACAATTTTGAATCTTGTTACTTAAGCATATATTGTCATTGAAGTAGTGAAGACATGCATGCAAAACTAAATTCCAGCTCGATTGAATGATAGGAAGTGGGCAAAAATTCAAAAAAAAATTTTGAACTAGAGTTGGGGTCCCACTTTTCATTCTGCCTTGAGCCTATATTGTCATTGGAGTATTATAATACTATAACATAATTACTTTAAAAATTGACTAAAAAAAATTAGAAAATAATAATAATAATGATATTCCCTTGCCATGTATCATTCAAGTCACTTCTTTGGGTCTATTTATTTTGTCATCTTTAAAAAAAGTCTCATTACACTTGTGTGCCTGGTTACTTGTTATTACTTTATAGATGTATCATCGATGATAAATCAATTTTATTTAGGAATTCACTGAAGTTTAAATATTACTACTGTCAGGGTTAGAAATAAGCAGTCGTTAGTCGTATTTTGCGACCAGTTTTTTCATTTTGACGCCTAGAATTCCAATCATAGGTGCCGTATTTGACACCTGGATTTTTTCCTCATCATACATTTTCCCAATCCCATCAGACTGTAAACAAGTCTATTTCAGTCAATTGAACCTAATAAAAACTGATTAAAAAAATTGTATCTCTATGAAAGTAGTTGACGATTTGTTAATGATTAAATTAAACGGCCCTAAATTGGAAGCTTTCTGCCCAGAAAATGCTGTTAAGTTGTGGTGGAATGATGTATCTTCTGGGTGAAGAATGAATTTGTGATTTTAAATCTGTACGTTTTAATTGTCAATGTAATTACAATCTTTACATAAATATTTATTATATAATCTTGCATATATTATTTACAAGTTGATGCTTTATTATTTTTTTAATATACATATTTAATTATAGACAGCACCTAGATTTTTTATTTTGACACCCAAAAAATTTAATCCAGGCGTCATTTTGACACCTAGTTTCAAAATTCTTATTCCTAACACTGACTACTGTAGTGTATTACTGTAGCTATTTTCACTTTTGAGTGTTCTAAAATTCTATATTTTATCATATCTTCTTCCCTTATTTATTTATTCATTTTTATATTTTAAAAATTTATTTATGAAACATAGTTTGATTACTCTAGTTATGATGGTACATTTTCTGTCTTACAGAAGGCTCCGGAATTAGAATTTGGTGCTATTTACACTGCCAAAATCGTTGAAATAAGGTAATTTATTGTTGTTGTGTATTGGAATTATAGTGTTGAGATTGAATTATCCTTTATTTGAAATTGATTTTCAATCTGTTTTAGAGAAAACGGAGTTATGGTGACACTTTATCCTAATATGAAGCCTGCTTTGTTACACAATAAACAACTTGATAAACAAACAGTAAGTGTTCATCTTTTATATTTTATTGTTGATTGAATGTTTTATTGTTGCTCAATATTAGAACTACTTACTTCATTTTACTCCTTTTTCCCAACTACCATGGGTCATGGATGTTATATATTTAATTATATGAAAATTCAATATCGAGGTTTTTTTTTTTTTTTTTTTTTTTTTACCTCATTGATTTTTTGGTTAATTTTTTATATGATAGTCTAAAATTTTAGTGTTTAAAAAAAGAAATCTGATAATAGTCAAAAATATTTTCTAGACTAGCCTTTGAGATAAAAGCTTGTATAAGAATTTAAGACCTCTTTAACTAAAGTGTTTTGAATTTAAATGAGGGGGAAAAAAATAAAAATAATATGCAATTTTTTTTTTTTTTTTTTTTTTTTTTTTTTTTTTGTTTCCCTTCAGAATAGTGTATTAAAACTTTTATGTAAATAAATTGTAAATTTTTAAATGGATAAATGGATTAAATAGCTGCATAAAATTGTGATTTATTATCATATTTTATTTTATTTTATTTATTTATTTTTTTTTTTTTAAGATGATAGCCCGTTTTATTTCTTTATTTATTGAAAGTTAATTTAAATTATCTAAAATTAAGCTCTTAAAGTGATAAACATGGTGTGTGTTTTTTTTTAATATGTATCCACATTACATTAATCATGACTTTCTAAATTCCAATATAACATCTTACAGATTGGTTAAGATTTATTTTATTTATTTTTTAAGATAAGAAACATGAATATAACACTTGAAACTCTATAATTAAAAGATTTAGGGATATAATTAGCATAAGCTAAATAATATTACACTCTGAGACATTTGAATTTAAATTTTAATGGTGTGTAGTGTTAGGGTTAAAGCCAGTTGACTAAAAGAGGGTCCTAGACCTGAGTGGTGTACTCTCTGTAGAAAGTCTTTCTAAGTGTTACATAGCCCTTTTTATTTGAGTTTTGGGGAAAACCATAGTAAACTCCAAATGTATATTTTGACGAAAGCGATCTGGTATCGAACTTGGCAATTTCCGTCTACTAGCTTCCAGATATTTAAATTTTGATATTCCATTGATCAGAACATTGCAGAATTTTTCAATTGTGTTTATAAAACTTTAATTTTTGAGATACAGTGAAACTTGAATAATTCGAAATTTTGGATAATTCGAATATTTTACACGGTCCCTTGAATTTTGTATTAAAATAATGTTAAAAAATCGTGGATAATTCGAATTCTATTTGGATAATTCGAATTTTTCATACGATTACCTTTAATATATTACAGTAAAATTTTTTCCCGAGATTTTACTCATCTGAAGTGCATTATCAATTCTTATAGTCTTTCAAAAGAAGGATAAGGAAATACAATAGAAGCCCCTAGCTAGTGCACCAGAAGACATGGTGCATATGTATGAACTTCGAGGTTTTTGTGAATTGAAAGTCATGTGTAACGTAGAAGATTCGATTTTTGTATCAGGTCATATGCTATGACACAAAGATTCTATTTTAAAAAGAAATAAAAAATATTTGACTATTTTTTAAAAAATGTTGAATAATTAAGCTCATAAAAAATATTGATTAAATGGGGGAGGGGGGATGAAAGGGGTAATGTAGCGGTATTCTTAGATATAAAGTTTGTGTTAAATCTCTGATCGTAGAGTTTTAATTTTTTAATTTATCCCTTTTTTTTGAAAAAATAGTATTTGAATATTTGGATATTTCGAATTTTTTTCTGGTCCCTTCAACTTTGAATTATCAAAGTTCTACTGTAATTTTATGCAATGTTTTCCCTAGTATTGAATTTAAGATTCGCCATCATAAAAAAAAAAAAAAAAAAATCCGAAATTTCGTTTTACATTCCATTTTATTAATGTTTGTTTTCATGTTTGAATAATGAATAGTGTTAAAGTTAAATTACGCATCATATGGTGGATCGGGCCCCACCTGTGAAAATTTGCACAAGCTGCCACTGGTTATCACAATTGCATAACTAAGTTTATTTATTTATTCAAATTTAATATATAACAGGAAGGAGGGATTAATAATATAATAAAAAAAATCTTTTTAAATTTATTTAATTCAATTAATTAATTATATAGAATTTCCCGTTTTATTTAGAAATAAAAATTTGTGTTCTTTGTCCTTTTTGTTACAAATGCATTACTCTCATAATAAAATTAAGCAATTTTTATATCGGGGTTTTTGAAAAGTAGTTTTGTTTATACATTTCCCCGAATGGATCAAATCAATTTAGCTATTATTATTTATTTTCAGAGGGTAATTTAAAAATTCGTATCAGCCTACTTCTAGCACAAGTAACTATTCATAAAATAATAATAGTCATCTCAATTCATATTTATTACTCTAGTGTTTACATTAAATCAATTTAGCTATAATTATTTATTTTTGAGAGGGTAATTTAAAAAGTCTTTATCAACCTGTTTCTAGCATATACAGCTATTAATAAAATAAATAATCATTTCATTTCATGTTTATTACCCTTGTATGTTTACGTTAAAAACCTATTATTATTTCAAGCGGGTCATTATAATTCTAAAAATAGATATATAATGGATTTTTGACGACTCTGTGGCGTCTACTAAACCTCCCGTTTTAAGCACGTTGAAGTCAAGGACAATTGGCGATGGTTTTCAATGTCAAATCGATTTAACGTTTGTAACGACGTTTTGATATTCAAAAATTTTGTATTAATATGTTAGGAGGACAAAGAAACTGTTTGGCACTCTTTTGGCTGTATTTTAAGGATACCAATTTTTGGGGTTGCAATTTTAAGCTCTCTGTGGCTGCGAGATTTAGTTAATTTTTACGATTTTGACGTTGTTAGAGTAAGACGTTTTGCTGCTACATTCCTCCTCTCCTCCCCGTCTCAATTTCCGTATGAGATTCTTCCTGTTCTCAACAATTGTTGAAATGTAGTATTTTTGAAAATAACTGTTTTCAAGAAGCTGTCAATAAATACCAGTTAATTTAACTCTGCCTGCTTACTTTTTCTGCAAAGGAAATTTTCTTTCAACAGTTTTTTTATGAACTTCTACACGGCCCGCACAGATCATGGACCTAGTTATTGCGGTGATGAAAAATCTCCAGTATAGGGTCCAATACTAAAACTCTTCCACAAAAAAAAAAAAAAAAAAAAAAAAACCTCAGTTTTACGATATTTACAAAATAAAATAAATAAATAAAAGTACAATAAAATCCAAATTCAATCCTACAATAAAATCTAAATTATAACTATTTAAAATTAAGGTTATACCATAAAAGAACCATTATTCATAAAGTAACAATAAAAACAATAAATTTTCTTTTATTGTAGAAAAGAAAAGTATTATTTAGTTAAATAAAAATTTTATCAAGGTTTCCACGGGTCAGGGAAAACCTGGAAAAGTCAGGAAATTTGAAATTAGCGAAAAAAGTCAGGAAAAATTGCAAATATTGCCTAAAAACCTGGAAAAATTATGATATAAACCTGCAAAATGCTTTTTGAGCATACAATTTATATCATAAATCGTGTTACTATGTTGTCTCTTATGTCGTGAGCTGTGTTATGTTTTATGCCATAAACTATTTTTTATGTCACAAACCAATTTTTATGATTAGAATTTTAAATAAGGCTTAATTTAAGATGCATGAAATTTACATATGAAATGAGAACATTAAAATAAATATTTTATCATTTCAAACATGACTTCATTAATCTTCAAATTCGAGAAGAGTAAAAAAGATAGGTGGTTTTGGGCCATAATTTGCAGCCCAACAAATTTGATAATATATTTTTAATAACATTCTAGTGTATTTACCTTTTTCATAATTATTATATTTTAAATTAAAAATCAATCTTTTTTTACAGTTTTAAAAGTGTCTTACTTTTATTTGCACAAATATGTAACTAAAGTTTTATCTACAATATTAATATTATATAAGGATTCTTTTTCTAGAATATTTTATTTTTGTCTGTTTTATAGATACAATTTTATACTAAGTTTTTATTAAAAAAAAAAAAAAAAAAAAAAAAAAAAAAATGCATATTACACACATACAAGATGGTTATACTTAAATTCTTGTAACTAAAATGGATAAGCTCATATCATGAATCGTCTCTATACCGAGTTTGGTGGCAATCTATTCGCCCGTTTTAACTGCCGGAAGCTGTTTGCAGCAAAAGTTTAATGACTCTATGTTTATATTTTCATATTTTTTTAGTTTAGTTATTAATAAACAACTCTTATGAATACATTTCTTTCAATAATACATAAAAATAATGAAATTCTTACAACTACTCGGTATTGGCCAAATACTTAGTTCATATTTGGCCGAGTACCGAGTACTCGGTACAGTTCTAAGACAAACAATCAACTTTATATATATATATATAGAAAAATAAATACTAAAGACACAGCTTTAGTATGGAATCCCCTTGGTGACTTTAAATATTTTTGGAAATATTAATTAAATAAATTACCTTATACAAAATCCTTTTTAAAAAATTTAGCATATATATATTTCGGGTACACCGTACCTATCTTCGGTGCCAAGTGAAAAACGTCTTTCTTCTGCTGTTGTCAATTCGTGGTGCTGTGGTGTATGTGTTTCTGCTTCACTTCACTTCCCATTCTGTACGTTTTCCTTTAAAAACTGCTGCCACACTGCCGGGATAATGCAGTGCTCTCGGTCATTAACAGCTTGATTGTTAGTTATTATTTCTATGGCCTCCCATTTTAGTGCGTAGTTGTGATTATTATACGGGGCTATTTTATTAATATTGATGGAGATAACGTTAATAGGGTTAATATTGTAGGTGGAAGAAAAAGCGGTGGAAGATTTACTATATTTTAAGTCAGCGCGGTGTTCTTTTTCGCGATCGTTAATCCTGCGTTTAGTCATACCTATGTAACATGCTTTTTTACCGTTTGTGTGTTCAAAATTTATTTTATAGATTCCTGCGGTGGATTTGTGGTTGATAGTATCTTTTTCATTACGAATATGCTGAAAAGTATTTTTATTTGGTTTGATTGGAATATTTACATTTAGATTTTTAGCTTCGTTTTCTATTTTTATGCTAGCACCGTTACAAAAGGGGGTGGAGGTAGTAAGGTTGGATTTGGATTTTTGGGCATTGTTAATTGTATTTAAGGTTTTAATGCATTTTTTATAAAGGTTGTCAACGAGGATTTTTGAGTAATTAGCGTTAAGTGCGATTTTTTTAATGTAGTTGAATTCAGCTATGAGTAAGTTTTTGTTGGAACATACGAGGATTGTGCAGTTAATGTAAGAGCGGAGAGCAGAGTATTTATAGGAGAGGAGGGTGTTACAGTTTTTATTTATGATTTCGGCATTAGCGGTTGGTCATACATACATATATTTTGAGAGCACCACACCTCACCACCTGTTCTTTGAAGAACGTAAACAACCCACGTTAATTATCTTTATAACGAAGTTAAAGGCCCGGTATCGGCAATATCAATTATACTTTATTAAGAAAGGATTATATTTATATTAATTAAATAAATTACCTTATACAAAATCCTTTTTCAAAAACTTAGCATATATATATTTCGGGTACACCGTACCCATCTTCAGTGCCAAGTGAAAAACGTCGTTCAACACACGAAGATGGGTACAGTGTACCCGAAATATATATATGCTAAGTTTTTTAAAAAGGATTTTGTATAAGGTAATTTATTTAATTAATATAAATATAATCCTTTCTTAATAAAGTATAATAAATATGTTTGGAAATTTTTACTATCACAATTGCGTAACTAAAGGTCTTGGCGAGAAATGTCCAAACTACCTTAGTGCTAAATTTTAAAATTTGCAAAAGAGATCTGATACTAAAGTTGTTTCATGAGGGAGGGGAGGCGGAGGTTACTGTTTCATAGTAATTACAAAATGATAATCTAAAAAAAATCTAAATAAAATCTAAATTATAACTATTTAAAATTATGGTGAGAACATAAAAGAACATCATAAGTTACACATAAAGTATCAATAAAAACAAAAATTTTTGTTTTGCTGTAGAAAAGAAAAGTAAAATTTAAAAAAATAAAATTAATTAAAAATTAAAAAAATAAAATAATTAAATAATAATTAAAAAAATAAAATTTAAAATAAATAAAAATTAAACTTGCTTAATAATTTTCTTAATACTAATTTTCATCAACTTTACTACTATATTTAATTCTTTAGAGAGATAAAATATTACTCAGTTATAATTTCAGTTATATACTGAAAATTTTATTTTAGAAAATCATTTTGATAGTGTTTTGTTAATGAATGTTTCTTTTCTCTTTGATGTATACTTTTAATTTGATAAATATTCATCATTTGTAATTTTTCCTTCTACCAAGTAGAACTTGAATGTGTATTATTTTTCCACATCATTGCTTTCTAAGTATTACAGTAAATTCACAAAGATGGAGTTAAAAGCCAATGATTTTTGTCATTATTAATGAGACTGTTATAAGTGGAAATCACAAACCTGGAGTTATGAATACGTACTTGTATTATGTGCACCACACATACCTATTAATATAAATGAATATTTTCTCAAACCCTTTTATGTTACAATTAAATAATGAATTGTAGTACTTGCTTACAATATGACTTGTGTCCATATACAACTTTATGTAGTATAAGAAGGGAAAAATGATAATATCTAATAGTTTTTAGTCTGTCTAAAAAAAAAAAAAAAAAAAAAAAGAAAGAGAAAAGTTTTTTCCTCAATAGAAGTGGAGGTAGGAGCAAATGAATGACCTACAGTTCAACCCTGTTGCTTGCAGGATAATAGGTAAAGAATCTGCACTGTTTTTTCCTGTGGTGTTATAGCACCAAATGAAAGAAATGAAACTTTTAGTTATTGCACTTCTTCCATGTTAAAAAAATAACAAAATTTTGGGAATTTATATTTCTGAGGAAAATAAACTTAAAATTCCCTTTCCCCTTTCAATAGAAAAAAAGTTCATCTTAACAAACTACATATAAAGTAATGATTATTATATGTAATTTCTATAGGCCTTAATTTCAGAATTTGATTTTGTACGTAATGAGAAATCCATCTTAAATGAGGCTAGTTTAAAAAGAATTCATTATATAATATTTTTCTATTTTTATGAGTTACTCAGAAAATCTAATATTTGAATACATTTTTATTATTTAAAACTATTTTTTTTTTTTTTTTCTTTTTATGGTATGCTTAGATTGAATAGCAAGACAATGTATATGATATTTAAACTAGTATTTTGGTCGCTAGGCTACTATTTAGGCAACTATTTTAATACTTCTGGGCTACTAAAGCAACTGTTTTTACTATATTTCTTTTGTGGCAACCCTGATATCAGAATCAATGTTTTCATGTAAGATACTGAACATGAAAAAATATTTGAACAAAAAGGTATTGGAATGTAAATATTATAAATTTCTAAATACGCTATTTTATGCTAGAAATTTCAAAATTTTCAATTTTTCCAGGTGGAAATAAACCCCTTCGGGAAAAAAATTAAAAAACTGGTTTTTTCCCAAAATTTCTGTTTATTTATTTATTTATTTATTTATTTATTTATTTTATTTTATTTTTTTTTTTTTGAGCATTCCCGTCTCTAGTTATAAATGAAAATCTTGGCAAAAAAAAATTAACAATTTTTCAAAAAAAAAAAAAAAAAAAAAAAAAAAGCTTAAATAATTCCGTAAAAAGCACACAAATATTGGACATAGTAAGTGCAACAATGTGTTAAAGTTAGAAGTCATTTGTAGCTGTTTAGGATACAGGGTACAGTGTGATCCAAAGTATCTGTGCTTGTCTTCAATTTGTGGTTGCAGTGGCATACCAATAGTAGAGCAGTCTGCCCTGGGCCTCCGAAAAAACTTAACCTTTATGTATGTATATTTGGTGAAGTTGTTGTGCCATTATTTTAACCTGAAAAATTCCGCTCAGTGGTGCCATTAGTGCAATACTAATATATTTTAATATATCCATTCAGAAATTACAAATGCCATTAATTTAAAATGGATAGGAAAAAAAAAAAAAATATATATATATATATATATATTTCAGAATAAAATAATCCTTTTCAAAAAGATTTTTAGGGCTACCAGCCTGATTCCAGTTGTCAGAAGGTTAAAAATTGTGTTTTATGTGCCATCTGTTATATTTCCTTCTTTAATTATTAATTGGACTGTGTGTTGTTGAAAAATTAAATTGTAGTTTAGATAATCATCTAAACTACAATTACTTGTTACAGAAAGATTGTGTTGATATATAGTTAGATTGTGTTCTATAAAATTTTAGATTAAAAATAAGATGATCAAAATAATATTATAAGAATTTGTATCTGAAATTGAAGACTGAATTATGAGAGAAAGTTATAGTTTTAATAAAGCCTTTCTTTAGACAATGAATTTGCTCTATTGTTATATATGCAGTTAAGTTATATGTATTAATTTATATTTGCTCTATTAAGTTACATGTATGGGATGATTTATATCACAATAATAAACAGCTGTATACACTCATCTAAGAAATAGGCTCAAAAATAACACATATTGAAGCCATTTTTACAAGCATCTGATAAAACTAAAACATTAAATTTTATTTATTCATTTTATTTTATTTAAATTTCCATTTTTTTCTCTCTCTCTGTAGAAATTTCTATGACTGAGATGCAGTTTCTAATTTTTATTTAACTAATCCTATTAAATGTTTTCTGCTAGGTTCACCATCCGTCAGCATTAGGATTTGAAGTAGGCCAAGAAATCAAAGTGAAGTACTTTGGCAGAGATCCTGCTTCGGGTAGCATGAGACTTTCTAGGAGAGTTTTGTATTAAATATGTACATTTTTTTTTTAAATTTGTAAATAATATTTATAAAAATATTTTTGCTATACTTTGTCTCTTTTTATTTGTTTTTTTCATTTAGGATTTTTTGCTGTAATTAAGCATACATTTTGTGCTTATCTTCAAATGAACCACTTCACCAGCAATCTTGAGAAAACTTGTGGGAAACATAGGCTTCCAGACATTACTGTAGCCAGTGAGGTAGTTAAAGAAATGAAATAGAAAAGGATAATTATTTTTAAGGAATATGTTATATCACGTCAGTGGTGTCGCCAGAAACTTTTTTTTTTTTTTTTTTTTTGGGGGGGGGGGGGGCAAACAGAAACTGTAAATATTTTGATATATTAAATCGTTTTAAAAAAGGACTATACTTAATGTTTTACTTATTAAAATACCTTACAAATATCCTTTATAGGACTCAGCAAATTAATTCCGGGTGTATCCACACCCATCATCAGTGCTAAGTGCAATGAGACGTCGTTCGTAGCTGTAAACATCTTTTCTTTGGCGCTGTAGTTCTATTTCTTCACTTCGCTTCGTTTGTCGGGGCTGTTTATTTCTTGCAATAGTTGCTGCCATTCAGGTGGAATTGCGTAGTGCTCTCGGTCATTGACGGTTTGAAAATTAGATGTTATTTCGATGGCCTCCCTTTTTAATGCATAGTTATAACTGTTATATGGGGCTATTTTTTTTAATATTAATCGAATTAATGTTAATTGGGTTACTGTTGTGGGTGGATGAGAAGGCAGTTGAGGATTTTCCATATTTTGGATCTGCTCTGTGTTCTTTTTCGCGTTCGTTAATTCGGCGTTTTGTCATACCTATGTAGCAAGCTTTATCTCCATTGTTATGTTCAAAATCTATTTTATATATACCTGCAGTGGAATTTTGCGGGATGATATCTTTTTCATTACAGATGTATTGAAAAATATTTTTGTCCGGTTTGATTGGTATATTTATATTAAGGTTTTTAGCTTCGTTTCTTATTTTTATGCTGGCGCCGTTACAGAAAGGTATGGAGTAGGTGAAGTTGGATTTTATTTTTTGTGCATTATTAATTTTATTTAAGGTTTTTAAGCGTTTTTTGTAGAGGTTATTGACAAGGTTTTTTGAGTAATTAGCTTTACTGGCAATTTTTTTAATGTACTTAAGTTCAGTATTGAGTAAGTTTTATTAGAGCAAACTAGGATTGCACGGTTAATATATGATTGTAGGGCAGAGTATTTGTATGATAGGGGGGTGTTACAGTTTTTGATTTTGATTTCGGTATTAGCGGTTGGTTTCCGGTAAATGGTGGTATCGAATGAGTTATCTGGGTTTTTTATAATTTTTATGTCTAGAAAATTGAAAGTATTATTTGTTTCTTTTTCCATGGTGAATTTAATGTTATTATCGAGGTTATTTAATTCATTTAATATGCTATCGGGATTTATGGAATTAGGTATTATAGCTAAAACGTCATCTACGTAGCGGGTCCAGAGTTTACATTTATTGATAATATTGGAGGCTGAATTTTCGAGAAGTCGTAGTTTTAATTCTGCAATAACACATGAAATCGGGGGAAAAAGAAACAAATAATACTTTAAATTTTCTAAACGTAAAAATTATAAAAAACCCAGATAACTCATTCGATACCACCATTTACCGGAAACCAACCACTAATACCGAAATCATAAACAAAAACTGTAACACCCCCCTATCGTACAAATACTCTGCCCTACAATCATATATTAACCGTGAAATCCTAGTTTGCTCTAATAAAAACTTACTCAATACTGAACTGAAGTACATTAAAAAAATTGCCAGTAAAGCTAATTACTCAAAAAACCTTGTCAATAACCTCTACAAAAAACGCTTAAAAACCTTAAATAAAATTAATAATGCACAAAAAATAAAATCCAACTTCACCTACTCCATACCTTTCTGTAACGGTGCCAGCATAAAAATAAGAAACGAAGCTAAAAACCTTAATATAAATATACCAATAAAACCGGACAAAAATATTTTTCAATACATCCGTAACGAAAAAGATATCCCGCAAAATTCCACTGCAGGTATATATAAAATAGATTTTGAACATAACAATGGAGATAAAGCTTGCTACATAGGTATGACAAAACGCCGAATTAACGAATGCGAAAAAGAACACAGAGCAGATCCAAAATATGGAAAATCCTCAACTGCCTTCTCATCCACCCACAACAGTAACCCAATTAACATTAATTCGATTAATATTAAAAAAAATAGCCCCATATAACAGTTATAACTATGCATTAAAAAGGGAGGCCATCGAAATAACATCTAATTTTCAAACCGTCAATGACCGAGAGCACTACGCAATTCCACCTGAATGGCAGCAACTATTGCAAGAAATAAACAGCCCCGACAAACGAAGCGAAGTGAAGAAATAGAACTACAGCGCCAAAGAAAAGATGTTTACAGCTACGACCGACGTCTCATTGCACTTAACGCTGATGATGGGTGTGGATACACCCGAAATTAATTTGCTGAGTCCTATAAAGGATATTTGTAAGGTATTTTAATAAGTAAAATATTTTGATATAATTTAGAAATCAAGTCTTACTGAATGGTTCATTAGTAATGATAGGTTGATTCAGATGATTAAACAAATCTGTATCTAAGTACCAACAAATTATTTTGCACATAATTTAAGCTAAGACATTTTATAAATTTATATAACTTGTTCCAAACGAACACAAATCTGAAAAACTTCCTATCAAGTCAACTCAAACTCTATTCTCAACCAATCTCATCCATGAGGACGAGACCGGTTTCTAATTGTCTCTGTGATATAAATTGTATTTGGCAATTCAGGTAATCATTGAAACTCAAAAAAAAAAAAAATAAATAAAAAAAAAAGCAGTTTTAAAGCATTAAATACAATCTAAAAACTAGTTGGCATAGGTTGGCTCAGTTCCCCATCATGTTTATGTTCTCATAAATTTCTAGTGCGAGACATGTTAAATTCATGTTAAGAGAAATGAATTTGACGAAAGCTTGATACAGTGATAAAATGTAATCCCCGACTTATAGGCAACCCTCCATCAGTTCGATATATTTACCTTATTCTAATCTATTAATTAATTTATTAGGGTTGATTTTGTAGTTTAGTTTTCCTGCTACTATTTCCAATGCAACAATCCTCAAAATGCATAATTATGTGGAATATCGCTCCGTTTTGCTATGTTGATGAAATCTTAAATTACGAATATCTTACGAAATTTTCCTATTAAAATATTTGTAGTCAGTGATGTTCAAACAAGTATCATAAATGTTATTTTGAAGTTGTCTGATATATTTATGATCCTTGAAATGGACGTTTATGCTTAATTTTATCCTATTCTGCCATGTTAAGTAAATCGTAAATTCCAAATAACTTACGAAATTGTTAGGTAAGAAATCAGTAATTAGTTTATAGATCTATACAAAATAAATCTCATATGTTTTTAATCCTGCAATTGACTGGAAATTTAGTAGAAATATCATTAGTATAGTGTGATATTTGATTGTGGGCATGCTGTGAAGCTAACTATAGAAAAAACTAGTTGCAGGGTTGCCAATTGCTCCGATTTCTGCGGAGTTTCTCCGAAAAAATTTAAAAACTCCGCAATTCCGCAAAATAATGTTTATGCTCCGCAAATTCAGTCTTGACCACCTAACTAAATATTTTTTATTAAATACATAAAACTGAATAGTGGCAGACACCAAAAAAAAAAAACTTTTTATCTTTTTTCTTTCTTTTTTTTTTTTGAAGAACCACACGCTTCATCGTACAATACTCATAAATAAATAGTAAAGAAAAAAAAAAGAAAACATTCTAATGCTAGGCATTGCGTAATCAAAATATTGCTGACTCAGAACAGGACGGGAACAAGTATTTGTTTACATTAGCTAAGAGTGTGTTTAATTAAAACCACAAGCTGAAAGGGGGGAAGAAAGAAACCGAATGCTATGATTATGGGGTGTTTTGATTTTCATTTAAACTATATCAATGTTTCAGTTATCTTAATGCTTAATAGGTCGTTAAAAAAGTTGTTTATTTTAATTATTTATCAATAAAAATAATGGATTCAAAGCTACTGAACTTTAAGGCCGATTGACAGCGCTTTATTTAAGATTTATTTGAAATAATTATGCATTTATTTTATCATTCACTTAAAGCATTAATGATTTATTATTATATCTTCATTTGTATCTGGGGAAAAAAAAATAAGTAAACAAATTATAACCAATAATCTGCAAAATTCTATAGTTTACAAAACATATGGTCCCAAGCTATGCAGATTAGAGGGAGTTGACTCAGAGATGAGATCATTTACACATTTATATGAATATCGGAGATTTCATTTTTAGATTTTTATGTGATAGTATAATTATTTTGACATTCATGAAAACTGTTGAAAATTTAATTTTTTTTTTCCTTCCCTTTGCTTTTTTTTTTTTTTTTTTTTTTTTTAATGTAACTGAATAATCTACTTTCATATATTGTCTTTAATTATGTATGGAAAATATGCCATTATGCAAAAAACAAATTACTTTTGGATTATAAGTTTATATTCAGACTTAATCATTTCCCATTCTTATCTCTCTTCACTGTTTTGCTAAATATATTTGATTATCAATAAATATTTCTTAATTTCATATGATTATTGTTAATTTATTTTTGTTAGTAGTTTACTTCTTTTTTTTTTTTTTTTTTTTTAAATGTATTTTTAAAATTGCTCCTCAAAGTAGCCAAAATGCTCCTCAAAATTTCTCTGAATACTCCTCAAACTGTTTTTGAAAAGTTGGCAACCCTGTAGTTGGCATAGGTGGACTCTGCTCAGTTCCCCATCATATGTATATTCTTTTAAATTTCTAGTGCAGAGCATATAATAATCATGTTAAGAGAAATGAATTTGACCAAACGCTTGACACAATGACAGAATGAAATCCCCGCTTAATAGGCTATCCACCGATCACTTCGATATATTTATCTTATTCTAATGTATTAATTTATTTTATTAGTGTCAATTTTGTAGTTTAGTTTTCATGCTACTATTTCCAATGCAATAATCCTCACAATGTCCGGTGTGTCCTGTAGACAAACTACAAATGGAATACACATCCAAAACTATACAGATAAATTTAATTTTAAGTTTAATATATACCTTACATAAGCTTTTCATCGTTTTGGCTGATTAATTTCGGTCGCAATCGCGACCATCCTCAGAGCCATGACAATCGTTTTCGTCCTTCTGTTTATAGTTCGGCGGTTTGCTGTGGCTGTTATTTCGCTTCACTTCATATTCCTCCAAGATGTGTTGCCATGCAGTAGGGATGATGGAATGTTCTCTATTGTTTACAGTGTTGGGGTTAGTAATAATTTCAAGTGCCTCCCGTTTTAGAGCATAATTATGGTTATTGTAAGGTGCTATTTTTTGGATGTTAATGGAGTTAATGTTTATGGGGTTATTATTGTGGGTAGTGGAGAAAGCGGTAGAGGTTTTTCCTAATTTAAGGTCTGCACGGTGTTCTTTTTCTCTATCGGTGATTTTTCGCTTGGTCATCCCAATGTAGCAGGCGTTTTTACCGTTGATATGTTCGAAGTTGATTTTATAAATCCCGAAGGTGGAGTTTGGTGGAATGGGGTCTTTTTCGTTTCGGATATGTTGAAAAATGTTTCTGTCTGGTTTTATTGGAATGTTTAGGTTATTATTTTTAGCTTCATTTTTTCTAAAAATAATAACCTAAACATTCCAATAAAACCAGACAGAAACATTTTTCAACATATCCGAAACGAAAAAGACCCCATTCCACCAAACTCCACCTCCGGGATTTATAAAATCAACTTCGAACTTATCAACGGTAAAAACGCCTGCTACATTGGGATGACCAAGCGAAAAATCACCGATAGAGAAAAAGAACACCGTGCAGACCTTAAATTAGGAAAAACCTCTACCGCTTTCTCCACTACCCACAATAATAACCCCATAAACATTAACTCCATTAACATCCAAAAAATAGCACCTTACAATAACCATAATTATGCTCTAAAACGGGAGGCACTTGAAATTATTACTAACCCCAACACTGTAAACAATAGAGAACATTCCATCATCCCTACTGCATGGCAACACATCTTGGAGGAATATGAAGTGAAGCGAAATAACAGCCACAGCAAACCGCCGAACTATAAACAGAAGGACGAAAACGATTGTCATGGCTCTGAGGATGGTTGCGATTGCGACCGAAATTAATCAGCCAAAACGATGAAAAGCTTATGTAAGGTATATATTAAACTTAAAATTAAATTAGTATGCTTTTCTTTAAAAATATATGAATATACAGATAAAATTCTGTGTAGCTCATAAATATGTGTATCAAATTGCAAGTGAATAGCGGGATTTTTGCAGCCACTATCACGGTACATACAAATTCTTCCCATAGGCCATAATGGTAAGGAAAACTTTGGCGTGTCCCTGTACATGAACTGCAAATGAAATAGACACTCAAAACTATACAGCTGATTCCGTGAGGCTTATGAACATGTGTACCAATTTGTAAGTCAATAGCGTGATTTTTGCAGCCGCTGTTGTGCAACATATAAATTCTTCCCATAGGCCGTAATAAGAAAAACTTTGCCGTGTCCCTGTACATGAACTACGAATGGAATATATACCCAAAACTATACAGCTGATTCCGAGGGGCTCATGAACATGTATACCAAATTTCAAGTCAATAGTGTTTTCTGCGGCCGCTATCGTGCAATAGAAAGATGCACACACACAGACAGAACCCAAAACCTTTTTGACTCTCCACAGAGGGCCTCCACTGACGTTTCGGCAATTAAAGTCGCTAAGTTAATTTTATTTAACTTTAAATCATCACCTTCTTCCAACAAAACAAACTATACAGACAGATAATGTAGTTATTTTAGCCAGCAGATGGCAGTAAGTGTCATGCTCCGTACATTGGCGACATCAGTGATAGGATACTTCTACTCTTTATTATAGTAAGCAGAAAGGCAGTTCTTCTTGGCAGCAAGCCAAACCACCGATGAGTATTTAACTCCGCTTCAATAAGTGTTGCCAGATTGGTGATTTTTGCCCCCATTTTGGTGACATTTTGAGCTTCAGGGGACATTTTTGGGGACCGAATGTTTGTGGGGAACTTCAAGGGGATTTTTGGGGAGAAATCTGGGGAATTTTTCAACTATTTTGTCTTAAATTTGTCTACCTGATAAGCTGACAATCTCTACACATAGGGACTTTTAACAGTTTTCTTTAGCATGTAGGGGTTTTTTTTTAAGGTATCCCTTCTTCCCGGGATATCCTGAGATGAAAGTAAATCCTACATACATCTTCAGCACTAACGTAGTTTATGTAAATTTAAAATTTTTCTATAATTAGTGCGTAAAAAAGTTTTTTTTAAATTTTTTTATGGGGACTTTTTTCAAAAATGAGCTTTATGATGCTTTGGAAGGGAGCTTTATGATGCTTTGGAAGGCTGATTTTTTATACCAACTATGTGAAAAATACCAGAGCTGGGAATTGAACCCGAGCCTTCCGCTTTTCGTGGATGCTCAAACCATCGAGCTACCCTGGCTGATTACCAGCTAGGCATTTCTCACATAACATTCGTATAAAAAATCAGCCTTCCACTCCATAATTTTCTGAAATAAACTTTCAGGCTTGATGACTAAATTTCTAAATTAAATTGAAAATTTACTTTTTTAGCAGAAACTGAGTTGGGGGTTTTTGCAAAAAAAAAAAACCCTGATTTGGGGAAATTTTAAAGCCTGTTTGGGGAAATTGATTGTCGACCATCTGGCTCTGGCATGCTCTCTTTCTAATTTTTTGTTTTTATCCCAATATCAGTACGTTTCTTCCATAGCTGATAGTGGGAAAGTTCTTCTCATTCCGGCGATGCAGTGTTGCCACTGCTAAGCATAATGAAGTTGGCAATTAAAAATGTAATCTTGTTAAAATGATTACCTAGCAGTAATGTTTAAATTTTATTTTAATCTTTGGTAATTGAAACTTTATCAGTTGCAGCTCTGTAAAAAGTAAAGAATTATGATGTTTTATAATTTCATTTCAAATATATATTTTTACAGTTGTTTTTACTTTTGAATTGATCTAACTTTATTTGAAGATTGTTTTTAATAAAAATAATTTTGTTTAAAGTCTTTGACTCTTCAATGATTCTTGTACATATACAATTTCAAATAATTACGTTCATTAAATATTTATAGCATTTTCAGCAATTTATGCTTCTACTGTTGCAATGCTCTATTGCATTTAGGCCTATAGCTTCGCTATAGGCTATCATTAGGTTATGGGCATTTGAGCCATAAGATTTTTTAACTATGAACGATTAACTTTGCAAGAATTAATTTTGGTAGTTGAAAATTTGGAAATCTATTTGTTTTGAATCCATTTAGTTTCATTCCGGAAGCTAATAGAAGAAAAGTTCAAAAATAAAATATGTATATATACGATATAATTTACAGAAAATATTGTTTTGAAAAATTGCCCCCTTTTTTTTTTTATCGGGAAGAATACTATGAAGATATAAAATTATTGAATATTTCTTTAAAATTGTATATAAAAATGTTGAATCTCGCAGAATTTTTTCCCACATTCCCAGTTATGAATATCTTGAGAAAGAGAGGGGAGTATTATAGAAATACATTTTTTAGAAACATTTAAATACTTATTATACATTAAAGATTTCAACAAACAAGAAGCAAATTATAACAAATAAATGAAGACCTTACATACTTCTTGAATATAGCCTTAGCACTTTTGCCCCTCCCATCATCAGAGGCTGCACGGTGGCGGCTTGCTTTGCTGTGTTGACGTTACTGACTTGATCTTTAGTAGTTCTGATGGTTCTACACCAGTTACGGTTAATTTCCTGTGCTGGGTCGTTGCCATTACAGGTAAGTGGGTTAAACAAAATTTCGATAGTTTCGCGATTCGCGGCGTATATTGCGTTGTTAAAATCTGCCAGTTTACGAGTTTCGTTAAAATTTATTTTTATGGATTCGGTGGCGTTTATTTTGGTAAGTGCGGTGGTAGTTTTTCCAAATTTAATGTCAGCAGAATGCTCTTTAATACGGTTTTTTATTTTTCGTTTGGTCATGTCTATGTAGTAACCGGTTTCGTTATTTGTTTTGGTATAAGGGATACTGTAAATTCCGGAGGTTTCTAAAGGATTTATTTTGTCTTTTTCATTTCTGATGGTTTGGTAAATATTTTTATTTGGTTTAATTGGAATTTTTATATTAATTTTGTTGGCTGCATTTTTAATTTTTTGGGAAACCCCGCGGTCATACATAATGGCTGGAGTGAAACTTAGTTTAGGATTTTGAAAGTTATTTATAATATTAAGTTTTTTGATTCTTTTCTGGTATAGTTTGTCTATTAAATTCTTTTTGTAACCTGCATTAGTAGCGATTTTTCTGATTACGTTGAGTTCTTTATTTAGTAGATTTTTATTTGAGCAAATAAAATATTGCTGGGATAGGTGCTGGGAAATAGTTCAAGGTAAAGAAGTTAAACCTGAAATAAGTAAGGAAGCTGGCATTACAGCTAAAGACATTAAAGACTATGAAACAGAGAAAGAAGTGCCCTTGCATGCATTGCTCAATATGCTAAATATTGAGGAGCATGGAAAAGAGTTTAGAAGACATTTTAGACCAGATAATAGAAGTTATTCTGTTTCTCCTTTTAGTGAACTGTGCCCAAATAAAATCCTGCCAAACGAAAGTAGACCTTTTTGCATCGAGACTCAAGAGAACTTTGGAACAGTTATGAGCTGTCAATAAAGAAATTCCAAAGATTTATGCATCCTCTTAAATTTTGAGGTATTTGCCATAAGAGTATGATCCAATATTCTTTCTTCTAGTGTTGTCCATGAAAAATTTATCCTGGAAAACGTTATTGTAGAGCTCAGTGCTGAAGAAAGTAGACTTAAATTACGTGAAGCAGATCAAAGAAATACTGAAGTGTTTGCTGAAGTATGCTTTACTAAGCATAAATACAGGAAAGTACGTTTCAAGTGTGAAAAACGTAGTTATAAGAATCAGTACCAAGTTAAAACACAGACTACACGATATTACCCAAGCAAACCGAAAGGATATCCTACATCTGAAAGTTCATCCTCCTGAGAAAGTTCTCCATGTTGGAAAGTTGAGCAGAGTAGAAAATCTTCAACGAGATTTAAGGGGAATAGAGGCATGTCTTCAGTCAAATGCAATATTTCTGCAAACAGTAGAAAACTTGTTTCCTTATGTGAAGCATTAGTCAGTGAAAGCAGTGCTGTTGAAAATGCTTGGGGTTTTGATAGGGCAGCGACTCACCATTTTTGTCGTGATAAGAGTGCATTCCTAGAACACTCTTTTTAATGCGAAAAGAATCAAGAGATCAAAGAAAAAAAAAAACTCAAGGATTCTGTAATGATGTTTGATTGCTGTTTATTTTTATAATTTAGACTAAAAGTTTAAAACAAAAATCACCACCATCAGTGCACTAACCACTGAGCCACCTTACTTAAGGTTATTTAAACAAGCAATAAAAATCAACAGCAATCAAAAGGTTTGACCGTAAACATAATTTTTATTCGTATAGTGGCATTAAAATAAAAACTTTTATTTTAAAATTTTTGTACATTGCATTGGACCAATACCAATCCTAGAGTCAGCTTAACCATCGAACTTAGAACCCATCCAAAATTTGTCCCTAAATTATTTATTTATTTGCTTAATTATTTTGAAGTAAAAAATAAATAAATAAAGTAGTTGGTGAATATCCTAAAACCTAACAGTACTCATTCCTGTTCTTTGAAATTTCAAATTTTAAAACCCAGGATTACCGGCCATTATCTACACTACTTCTAAAAAAATAACCAATAAACAAATTCATCTCACTATCAATAATCTGTGTATCCTCACAAAATCAAGTATAGGAATTGTAAATAGTTACAATTCATTAGATCCTGTGTAAGACATACAGATTATATTTCTCATAGATGAAATTACTTTAAATATCAGAAATTAACAAAATTAAAGTCATAAAGCCTATCAAGAAAAATCATATCAACTGATATGCACACTGTGGAATTTCAAAACAAATCAGTGATTTTTAAACAGTATTTAGCACTAGTGTTGACGAGGTAGTGGACTGTAATAAATAAGATTCATTTTTATACCAAATTTATTTGCGTACTCATGATAGAGCAAACTAAGCGTCCGCTTGTTGCGAAGTACAGTACAAAACTGAACACTCATTGGCGGTGCCCGATAGAGAGTGTTTGATTCACATTAAACAAAATTAACAAAGAACAATATTAACATAAACATACTGGCCAGCCTTGCAACGGCTGGGCGTTGCAAATAAATTCAATAATTAATAAACAAATTATGTAAAGATAAAATATACAAATATAATAGTATAATAATGAATGTCCATTTAATTAATTAACAAATGGTAATTTTGCAATTTTAGTAATGGGTCTTTTAAAGATGCTATCTTTACTTTTCAGTATGACTACTCTAACGAGTCCATCCTCACCAGGGTGGACTTTCAAAATTCTAGCAAGATGCCATTTTAAGCTCCACGCACTCTCTATTGGTTTAACCAGCACTAAATCACCCTCTTTAAACTCTGTTTTAATCTTACACCACTTGCTGAAGTCTATTAAGATATTCGGAAGACCATTTCTTCCAAAAGATTAGATGTAATCTTTGAACTAACTGCCAACGACTCAATCTGTTTTGAGGAGTCGAACTACAATCTAAATCGGGTGCGGCAAGCAAAGAAGATCCGACTAAAAAATGGACTGGGGTTAAAACCTCAAGATCCTTTTGATCGCTGAAAAGAGGGCATAAAGACCTAGAGTTCAAAACAGCCTCAACCTGTGCAATAAGGGTAAAAAGTTCTTCATTACTTAATGTAGTGTCACCCACAACTCTGCATAAATGAAATTTTAATGACTTGACCCCTGCCTCCCTTAATCCACCAAAGTGTGGAGCAGATGGAGGGTTAAAATTCCATTTAATAGCTTCATTAGCTAAATAATTATTAATTTCTTCTTTATTGATGAACAATTTTTTAAGAATTTTTTTTAGTTCATTATTAGCATCCACAAAGTTGGTGCCATTGTCACTGTATATTTCTGCTAGACATCCACATCTGGCAATAAATCGTTTTAAAGCTCCTAGAAAAGATTCTGTTGATAAGTCACCTACAATTTCTGGATGAATGGCTTTAACACTAAAACATATGAAAATAGAAATGAAACATTTTCTTACTTGTTCGCACCTGCCTGGTAGAGGTTTCACCTGAAACGGACCACAGTAGTCCAAACCGACGTGAGTGAATACTCTTGGGATGTTTACCCTTGCAGCTGGCAGATCAGCCGTAAATTGCTGCTCTCCCTTTGTGTTTAATTTGTAGCACATAAAGCATTTTCTTAGTACCTTACACACGATATTTTGTCCTCCCAGTATCCAAAATCTTAATCTAATATTTAACAACATAGCTTCAGGACCTGTATGGAAATACAAAGAATGATAATAATTAATAACAGTGCAAGTAACATTATTGTCTGAGGGAATTAACATGGGATATTTCCTAATACTTGGTAAGTTAGAATTTTTTATCCTGCCCCCACCTGGAGGATGCCTTGATCATCTAAAAAGGGACTCAAATTTAAGATTTTACTAGAATTGGGAAGAGGAACACTCTTAGTTAAGCAATTAATTTCTGTGGCAAAAGATAGTCTTTGAATGTTTTTAACAATACACAATAAGGATTGCTTTAGTTCATCAGTTTGTTTTAAGAAAACTTGTCTCTGGGTATAATGGGGTTCTCGTGTTATTTATGAATCTTCTGCACCAAGCAATCACTCTTTGAAGTTTTAAAAATGATGAACAGTTATTTAATATATCTAGCGGTTCATAGTTCTGGACTAATGCACACAGTTGACTGCTTGGTACGTCCTTTAATTCACGCAAAAACAAATTGTTTGTTTCTATGGCTGTCGGAATAGAGGAATTAAGTTCTATCACTTGATGTAAGAAAGGTGGCCAAAACCACCATAACTGACATTGCTGAATTTTGTTTGGGTCAAGACCTCTTGAGATGATGTCCGCAGGATTATCTTGGGAGTTAACATGATACCAACAATCAGGCTTTGTCAGCTTCTGAATGATGCTTACGTGATTTTCTGACAAATGGTTTAAGTTGAAAAAGAGATTTTCTAATCCAGGCTAATACAATACTACTGTCTGACCACAAGAAAATATCACTTATGTTTAATTTCAGAGAAGTGATTACTTTTGAAATTAACTTCACTAATAATACAGCAGCACAGAGTTCGAGTCTCGGAATGGTAACTTTCTTAATAGGGGTTATTCGAGACTTACTACATAGAAAACTAACCTTAATTTGTTTGTTGTCACTCGTGCAATGGAGATAAGTAACGGCTCCGTATGCACCCTTGGCAGCATCTGAGAAGCCGTGAATCTCGATAACTGTTGTAAAGTGTGTTAATATAAACAGTTATATGCCAATAGATTTTATGTCTGGCAGTGTTTTTCGGAAAACTTCCCACTTTTTTCTTTCAGTTTCTGGAAGTTCTTGATTCCATGAAAGATTTGATTTCTAGAGATTTTGCATCATTATTTTTGCCTGAGTTATGACAGGACCTAATAACCCTAATGGGTCATATGATCGAGCAATTTTAGATAATACAGAGCATTTTGTTGGATGTTCTGAACATTGTGAATTTACATTGAAGTAGAAATTTTCTTTCTTAGGGTCCCACCTTAAACCAAGAGTTTTTACCGAATTATTTTTAGTTTCATCGAAATTATATTCTTTAGAATTTAGAGAAATACTTTCTAACAGCATTTTATCGTTAGCGCACCACTTGTGCAGTTCCATTCCTGCACCCTTTAACATAGCAATCAATTGATTCTGAAGTTTTTTCACAGATTCTAAATCACTGGTTCCAGTTACAAGTTACAATATCGTCCATATAAACATCAGAGTTTAATACTTCGGTTGCCAATGAGAACCTTTCATCGTCATCAATAGTTAATTGTTTTAAGCATCTTGTTGCAAGAAACGGAGCACTGGTAGTGCCGTACGTAACCGTAGTTAAATTATAAATTTTGACAGGATCCGTGGTAGTGTCCTTCAAACAATGCTCAATAAATTTCTTTGCGTTTCATCTATTTTAATCATTCTGAACATTTTTCGAATATCAGCCATAAAGGCATATTTATGTATACGTAACCTAAGTAAAATTGAAAACAAATCGTTTTGAATTACACCACTGTTCATCTGCAATGAATTGTGGGATTCTCCCGTAGTGGTCATGGTCGACGCATTGAAAACAACACAAAGAGGAGTGGTGCTATTTTCTGGAAGGTGGATACCGTGCTGCGGTAGGTAGTATGACACAGGTGGTTCTCTTTCTTCATTAACTTGTTCCATATGACCCATATTTAAATATTCTTTAATAAAATTTCTATATAAATTTAACATTTCTTGATTTGCATTTAATCTTTTCCACAAAAAATCTAGTCTACATAATGCAATTTCCTATGAGTTTCCTATACAGCTAGGATCCTTAGATAAGGACATCTGAACTATAAATCGACCGGAATTGTCTCTTTTATGTGTATTTTAAAAATGTTGTTCACACAGTTCTTTTTCTTCTAACCCACCCCTGGATTCAATGTCAGTTAGGTTTTCGATTTCAAAGAAACGTTCGATATCCTTATGTAATTCACTTAGACCCACAAAATGAGTAAGGAACACTACTCTCATTTTAATATAATCTTTATATTCATGGGTTCTTTTTTAAATTAGATTAGAACTAGCGATAAATATCTTTAGAATTATATTCATTTTTATTTATCAACTAATTATCGAAAAGGTACTCACCCTTTCTTCTTTTCTCGGCCGACTTGAAACGTAGAGAGTTATAACTCAGTATCGTTGTCACAAAATAATATTTTTGGAACTTTGGGTTTTAACATATTTACTTAAATGATGATGACATGGTTCTATTTACAATGAAAATATGTACAAAATTTGACGATTAATTAACATTCTTCAGATTATTTCTAATTCACATAATGAATAATTTTCTATATATTCAAAATATTCAGTTTTCTCCTTCTTTAATAAAACAGAATCATAATAATAAATTTTAAGACACCGTATAAGTGCCCTTCTTGTCTGGTCTACATCTTTTTAAACACTCCACTTTCGAAAGTGCATCTTATTCTAATGAAACCAAAAGAGAATAAAAAAAAAAAAAAAAACATTCCCACTGTCGCAACAAGTGGCGAAGAGACAGAGGGGAAAAGGGGGGAAGGCACTGATGTTGCAACACTCATATTTTAATACACTGCTAACAAAATAGCCAAACTCTGTATTTTGAAAAATCAAATTGTCATTTAATCTGAATTTTTCCGGTTTCAATATATCAAAAAATAATTCATTTCCAGTTAAAATATTAATTTTACTAGGAATATGAAACCCGTTATCTGAAAAATTAATAAATTCAGGAATGTGCATTCCATTTATATCTAATTTATTAACTGGTGTGGAATTTGTAATGCTTTTAACTACAAAATATTCAATGTTTCTCTTGAATTTATTTTCTTTGTTTGAAATCAAAACATTAACCTTATGTTTAATTTTGTGATTCGAGTCACCTATACCACTTAATAAAGTATTTACTTTTTCAAACCTCAAACCCATCGCCATTGCTGTTTCTTGCAAAATAAGATTACAATTACTTCCACTGTCTAGAAGAGTTTTTAACTGATATCTTTTTCCATCAATACTTTCACTATAGATTTTAATGGTAGATAACAAAACACATTTTTTATTACCCTGACAAATATTTGACAAAATAAATCAGTCTTCCTTTATTTCAGTTTGTTGCACAATCGAATCCAAAACATCTTCACTCTTCATTGCATTCGGAAATGAGAGTCAAAATTATTTTTATAAGCGCCAATATTTTGTCTGTCTGGGATTGATTAATTATGGAGTAATGTATTATGATTTTTTTTATGGCACACGGAACAAGGATCTACATTTTGATAGAACATGAAAATCAGAAAAACAGTTAAAGCATAATCAGCGTTATTTAATTAAATCTTGACGCTGTGCTAATTTCATTTCTTTAAATTTATTGCAGTGATATAATGCATGAGAGTGTGTTTTACAAAGAATACATTTTTTAGCAACTTTATTAGAACTGTTAACAAATAATGATTTAGGTTTTTCAAGATTAACCTTTGAAATGTTATCGTTTATGCTACTTAAGATTTGACATCTTCTCTCTAGATATTCCAGGAAATTATCAAAATTTGGTACCTCATTGTCTTTGAGTGTTAACTCAAATTGCTTTCTTGTTTCTCGGTCTAGTCTATCCAACATTATCCCCCAAGTATATCCCTAAACTTTCTAATGCTTTATTAGTATATATATATTAATAAAGCATTAGAAAGTTTATCTCTATGAAAATCGTAATGTTGCAATGATCTCAAATTTTTAGTAATATTATCTAATAGACATCTAAGATCTTTAGCGGATTCATGTTTCAGTGGTTGCAAATTCAGAATATTTTTTATGTGAGTGTCAATAATCAATCGACGGTTTTCATACTGCCGTTCAAGGGCCTTAAAAAGCCATCATCTGTTGTTTCAATCAATTTTGCTTCAACCCTTAAACAACTGCAGAAGTAATGTAATTTCTCTTAATCTGAAAGATCTTTATTTTCATTAATTAAACAATTAAAGTGAGTTTTGAATAAATTCGACTCTTCTATTCTGCCGATAAGTATCGGCAAACTTATGTCAGGCAGTTTAACAGAATTACGTTTAGCAAATTCATTATGCATCAAATATGTCTTGCGGCAAGTAAAATAAATAAAAATAATTTTTACATTTCATGATTCGAGAAATAATTTCAATTCCAACACAGTCGTGTTGGAAAAGTATTATAATTAGTATCAAAACAAATTATTTTTGAAATTTCATTTTCTTTCAACCAATAAAACTAAAATACTTTTTTTAATTTCATAATACCAGACCAATTTCATTTCTGACAAAAGAAAGAATACATTCATACATACTAGTGACTTGAAGATTTCATTGAAAAAATATAAAGTAGACGGTTACCATGCATGTTCTCTGTTAATAGAATTCAAAACGCAATACCTCTAAACTGCATGGCAGTAGAGAAAACCAGAAGACAGATCTCAGTTATATCCAGAAAAATATTATGCATTGATGATACATCGATCTGCCAGAAGAACTCAGCGAGTAGGAAACTCTCCTTTTAGCCAACATACTCAATGAATTTTCCTTTTAAAGCATTCCGCCTTTTCCACACAGGATTTCGGGATATTTCTCATCTGTAGATTACACTTTTCAGAACCTGGATCTCCCTTTTATCGTCTAGCAGCTGTCCAGTATTTTTGAAAAACACTTTTTGAGCTTCCATGCCCCTGGAGGGAAATTATAAGAAAGGCAACTCCGTTCTATCAGAAAACTCGGGTGAACTCTTCAAAAGAATGACCTACTCTCCAAAGATCTTAACTCATAATGATGAAAAACTTAGGGAAGAGAGATTGGGCATGAAGACCCTCAAAGTCTCCCCCCTCCTTTTCCAATGACTCGCTTCAACAATAATAATAATAATAAAACTTAAGCAAACAAACCATGAAAATTGTGGTACCTACTACTACAAACATGCTCTTCATAAGCCAAACCAATCCTCAAGTTGCCACACAACTTTCAGATAAAAACTAATACCCTGATTCGATATATGTACAATCGAATCTTAGTCAAAACTCCGCCTAGCTTAATAATTAGTTAAAACCATTAAAAATACTCTAGTAAATTTTTCTTGCGGAGGAAACTCATTTTAAAACCCATTAACTCGCCAGTACCTATAATTATCATTATTTGAGACACCTGGATACACGTTATCATTAATTATTTTGATCGCAGTTAAATATTCACTTAAGGCATACTGTAACTGCAAAATTACTTTTGGGAAAGCAAATAACGCTTGTAAAAAGCCCCCATTTGTTCATTATCATCTGATAAGCACTCTGCTCTAGCCTTCATCCGGGTCCTTAAAATGAAGAATATATGTTTCTTTTCAACCAGATGAAAGAAGGCAGGACATGATTCTAGGAAAAGAGGCAAAAATGCTTTATCGTACGCTCATAGCAATTACCTACAGGAATTTTGTTGCAAAGAAGAGAGCCTTCAGATTTGAAACATATGTTTTTTCATGACCTGGGAAAATGTCTCACACCATTCTACACCTTTTAAGTATTTTTACACGGAAATAGATACTGAGTAATTTGCCTGGGGAAGTTCATTTTTACGAAAACATTTATTGCACTTAATAATTAGATTTACGATCATTCTAATCTATTGCAAGTTAGGGAAATAAATTCTATATTTTATTCTATTGATCTATTTTTTTATCAACTTTTAATCTCTTACAAAAATGTCATGAATTCTTCATGACAATTGTGAATTGACCATTTAAATTAAATTATTCAAATTAGTTAAACATGCATTAAATAAAATTCCTATAATAGCTTTAGAATTATTAAATATTTAATTGCAAGCTGATATCAATTACACAGGGTTGCCACTCAACCTGGAGAACCTAGAATAGTCAGGGAACTTGAAAATTGACTATAAAAGTCAGGGAATTTAAATATTTTAGCCAGAATCTGCAAAAGTCAGGGAATTTCATACAGTGATTGACAAAAGAAAAAAAAAAGACAATTAACGGTCATTTTTCCATTCTTTTTTCTTAGCTCCCGCCATTTTTTTTTAAAACACCCACACCCTTTTGTGCTCGTGTAAGAAATTTCTTATCTCGCTTATAACCAACAAATGCTATCACTATATGCAACTTTTGTCATATGTAAATTTTGTATTTTCAAGTGGTACCATAATTATTTTGCCCTGAACACAGTCAATGCTTAATATACGGTTAGACTGGAATTTTTTTAGAATATGCCTGGAAAAGTCAGGGAATTTCATTCTCCTGTTTGAGTGGCAACCCTGATTACAAAAAAAAAAAAAAAAAAAAAAAAAACACGTTTATTTTATTTATTATTATATTTGATATATTATTATTATATCAAATCGAATATTAAAAATTTTGTCTCAATCTGGTGATATCGTCTCCTAAGCGGAGCAGTCATTAGATTTTTAAAATTACTAGGGTGCTCTGCCCCCCTGACTTGCTTCACTTATTTACCCCTGCGGTACTCTACTATTCGTTGCTTTGCCTTTCACTGAATAGGAGTATTAATAAATAGTGCATAACAGAAATCAAAAGCAGAAAAATGAAATCTAAGAAATCCACGTATTTATTGTTAAATTGAAATACATAGTACTATTTAAAACTTTATTTTTTTTTTTTTCTTTTACAAAATATTATTATAAAAATCAGTAAGTGTATATAGTATATACAGAGTGGTTATGATTAAACTTCCCCTATAAACACCATCCTACAGCGTAAACGGAATGCAACGAAATTTGGTATATAGACTATACACGAGAGGCGCTTACGGAAAAGTCCTGATCGAGACCTGATTTTAAATATTCCCAACATTTTTGTTTCGATTTCACTGAGATAATCAAATTTTTATACGCAATACGCATTTACACAAGTCTTTAAAAAATCTGATGTGGGCACCACATGACTTCCTTATACACCTTTAGAAATATATACATAATATTAAAAAGCATTGTCA
Source organism: Salticus scenicus (assembly GCA_963930645.1). NCBI lineage: Eukaryota > Metazoa > Arthropoda > Arachnida > Araneae > Salticidae > Salticus > Salticus scenicus. The sequence goes on from OZ005659.1 coordinate 266,838,715, forward strand.
TTCAACCCAAGACAGATGGCTAAAAATATTTTTAAAATGCATTATCACCGTGTTCTGGGCTTTTCTGAAAGTTTCAAATGTCTAGCTAGTCGGGAAGTTAGTTAAATAAATTTTCTGTCGAAACATATAAATGATGCCGAAGGCAGCAGTGACACGAAACAATTTGCTAAAAATATTTTAAAAAATACATTGTCACCGTGTTCTGAGCTTTTCTGAAAGTCGGCAGCAGGGATCCGAAACAGTTGGCTAAATGTATTTAAAAAATGCATTTTCACTGTGTTTTGAACTATTCTGAAAGTTTCAAGTGTCTAGCTAGTCGGGAAGTTAGTTAAATAATTTTTCTGTTGAATCATATAAACGCTGCTGAAGGCAGCAGGTATCCGAAACAGTTGGCTAAAAATGTTTAAAAAATGCATTGTCAACGTGTTCTGAGCTTTTCTGAAAGTTTCAAATGTCTAGCTAGTCGGAAAGTCAGTTAAACATCGATTGCAAGATTTGTACAAACCGTTTTTTTTTTTTTTTTTTTTTTTTATTACCATTTTTTGATACATTATGGCCAAAACCTTTGTATTTTTGGTCATTAAGAACCTAATTTTCCTAAATATCTCCAAAACGGAAAATCATACAAAGTTCAAAAAGGGAGGTGCACAACTAGATGTTATAACAAACCTATGTACCAATTCGCAATTTTCTACGTCCAACCGTTTTTGAGTTATGCGACATACACACAGACACACACACATACAGACGTCACGAAAAATCGTGTGAAGTCCCTTATATCTCTAAAATGAGAGCTCGTGTTAAGACGACACTTGCAGGTGTAAACTAGACATCATGACAGTCGCACATATAAATTGGCAAAATTCAGCGATCATTCGTTTTCGAGCAATGTGAAATACAAAATCCATTTCGCAAATCGGGATTACTATCCTTCCTTATACTTTGTATAAGGAAGAAAAAACAGTGGTATTAAAAATTTATAAATCAATCTTGTTCCTATATTGGAGCATTTTATAGTTTTATTCATAAACTAGCAGGCTTTGCCCGCTTCGCTGGTCACTATTTTTAAATGAATCACTATAATTACTGAATTCTCAAAATTGCATTAATTTTTATCACGTGGAAAAAAAAAAAAAAAAAAAAAAAGCGAAACAAAATCTGATTAGGAAAAATGTCGCACCGGGTTCTCACTGCCTTCCGAAAAAATTCCCAAAATGCTCTAACTCTTATTTCCCCCTTCGACCCCCCCTCCCGTCTATCCTAATAATTTTACAAATTCAAAAATATCCGCAATCGATTTGTAAATATCAAAAATCTCTATGCACCAGTTTTGAACGATCTATCTCTATTTTTATTTTTTTGCCCCACCACTCTCCCCCTTCCCAATAATTTTAAAAATTCGAAAATATCCGCAATCGATTTGTAAGTATCGAAAACCTCTATGTACCAATTTTGAATGATCTAACTCTATTTTATTTTGTTTGCCCCTCCGCCCCCCTTCCGTCCGTCCTAATAACGTTACACTTTCGAAAATATCCCCATTCGACTTGCAGGCATCTAAAACCAATCTGTACCAATTTTGAACGGCCTAACTGCATTTCTATTTGTTTTTGCCCATAGCCCCCCCTTACCGCCCCTCCTAATAATTTTACAAATTCAAAAATATCCGCATTCGATTTTAAGTATCGAAAACCATTTCTGTACCAATTTTGAACGATCTAACTCTATTTTTATTTTTTTGCCCCCCCCCCTATCCCATCCCCCCCTTCTCACCCCTCCTAATAACTTTACACTTTCGAAAATATCCCCATTCGACTTGCAGGCCTTTAAAACCTATCTGTACCAATTTTGAATGCCCTAACTGTATTTCTATTTGTTTTTGCCCATAGCCCCCCCCTTCCCGCCCCTCCTAATAATTTTACAAATTCGAAAATATCCGCAATCGATTTGTAAGTATCGAAAACCTCTATATACCAAATTTGAACGATCTAACTCTATTTTTATTTTTTTGCCCCCCCCCTCTCCCCTCCCCCCTTATCTCCCCTCCTAATAACTTTACGCTTTCGAAAATATCCCCATTCGACTTGCAGGCTATTGAAACCTATCTGTACCAATTTTGAAAGGCCTAACTGTATTTCTAATTGTTTTTGCCCCCCCCCCCTTGGGGATCAAATTTCGAAAATTCCAGGAATTGGTTTTTAGACATTTATATTAGCTATATTTTAAAGCAAAAATTTTACGGATATCTGTTTCTTTGTTTGAGCTATGAAGGATATTTTGAATTCACGTTTTGCCCCCTCCCCCCCCCCCTTGGGGGCCGAATTTTTTCAATTTTTTTCTTTCCTAAACCATCCCTGACCTATAAGGAAAAAAACAAAAAAAGAATGATCGAAATCGGTCAAGCCGTTTACAATTTTATAATGGACATACAGACAAACATTCATTTATATATATATATATAGATTATAAGAAAAAAAACTTTTTATAAACTGTATTTTTAAATTTTCTGTTGAATCATAGAACTAACTACATTAGCACTTTATCAATGCGTATGAAATCTTTAAACCGATAGTGACGTCAATTTTTGTGAGATACATAATTTAATTTTTTACAATTTTTTAAAGCTCACGTTTAATTAAATTATTTATTTAATCACGTTTATTTATTTTTATGTCGAAAGAAAATGAACTCGTAATTTTTTTTTGGCAACAATTAAATTATAGCTAATATTTTAGTGGCTATTTATAAGGTATTAGGAGGTTATTATTTTCATATTTTAATTAATAATAAGAAAACTATTCGAATTTTTTTTTTCCTAAACCATCCCTGACCTATAAGGAAAAAAACAAAAAAAGAATGATCGAAATCCGTTCAGCCGTTCTCGAGTTTTAGTGAGACTAACGAACAGCAATTCATTTTTATATATATAGACTAGCAGGCTTTGCCCGCTTCGCTGGTCACTATTTTTAAATGAATCACTATAATTACTGAATTCTCAAAATTGCATTAATTTTTATCACGTGAAAAAAAAAAAAAAAAAGCGAAACAAAATCTGATTAGGAAAAATGTCGCACCGGGTTCTCACTGCCTTCCGAAAAAATTCCCAAAATGCTCTAACTCTTATTTCCCCCTTCGACCCCCCCTCCCGTCTATCCTAATAATTTTACAAATTCAAAAATATCCGCAATCGATTTGTAAATATCAAGAACCTCTATGCACCAGTTTTGAACGATCTATCTCTATTTTTATTTTTTTGCCCCACCACTCTCCCCCTTCCCAATAATTTTAAAAATTCGAAAATATCCGCAATCAATTTGTAAGTATCGAAAACCTCTATGTACCAATTTTGAATGATCTAACTCTATTTTATTTTGTTTGCCCCTCCGCCCCCCTTCCGTCCGTCCTAATAACGTTACACTTTCGAAAATATCCCCATTCGACTTGCAGGCATCTAAAACCAATCTGTACCATTTTTGAACGGCCTAACTGCATTTCTATTTGTTTTTGCCCATAGCCCCCCCTTACCGCCCCTCCTAATAATTTTACAAATTCAAAAATATCCGCATTCGATTTTAAGTATCGAAAACCATTTCTGTACCAATTTTGAACGATCTAACTCTATTAAAAGCAAACACGTTTTATTTATGAGACAAAAAATTTTTAAGTTAAAATACACTTAAAAAACAAAAATTACATATAAAAACAATTAAAATCAGACGTTTCGAAACCCGTCCGGGTTTCCTCATCAGTAATATTTGATGATTAGGATGATGATTTTCTGATTTTAATTGTTTTTATATGTAATTTTTGTTTTTTAAGTGTATTTTAACTTAAAAATTTTTTGTCTCATAAATAAAACGTGTTTGCTTTTAATATATATAATTGAGACGGTTTGATGTTTGTGTACGTTAAAGATCTAACTCTATTTTTATTTTTTTGCCCCCCCCCATCCCATCCCCCCCTTCTCACCACTCCTAATAACTTTACACTTTCGAAAATATCCCCATTCGACTTGCAGGCCTTTAAAACCTATCTGTACCAATTTTGAATGCCCTAACTGTATTTCTATTTGTTTTTGCCCATAGCCCCCCCCCCCTTTCCCGCCCCTCCTAATAATTTTACAAATTCGAAAATATCCGCAATCGATTTGTAAGTATCGAAAACCTCTATATACCAAATTTGAACGATCTAACTCTATTTTTATTTTTTTGCCCCCCCCCCCAATCCCCTCCCCCTTCTCTCCCCTCCTAATAACTTTACACTTTCGAAAATATCCCCATTCGACTTGCAGGCTATTGAAACCTATCTGTACCAATTTTGAAAGGCCTAACTGTATTTCTAATTGTTTCCCCCCCCCCCTCCCCTTGGGGATCAAATTTCGAAAATTCCAGTAATTGGTTTTTAGACATTTATATTAGCTATATTTTAAAGCAAAAATTTTACGGATATCTGTTTCTTTGTTTGAGCTATGAAGGATATTTTGAATTCACGTTTTGCCCCCTCCCCCCCCCTTGGGGGCCGAATTTTTTCAATTTTTTTCTTTCCTAAACCATCCCTGACCTATAAGGAAAAAAACAAAAAAAGAATGATCGAAATCGGTCAAGCCGTTTACAATTTTATAATGGACATACAGACAAACATTCATTTATATATATATATATATATATATATAGATTATAGGAAAAAAAACTTTTTATAAACTGTGTTTTTAAATTTTCTGTTGAATCATAGAACTAACTACATTAGCACTTTATCAATGCGTATGAAATCTTTAAACCGATAGTGACGTCAATTTTTGTGAGATACATAATTTAATTTTTTACAATTTTTTAAAGCTCACGTTTAATTAAATTATTTATTTAATCACGTTTATTTATTTTTATGTCGAAAGAAAATGAACTCGTAAATTTTTTTTGGCAACAATTAAATTATAGCTAATATTTTAATGGCTATTTATAAGGTATTAGGAGGTTATTATTTTCATATTTTAATTAATAATAAGAAAACTATTCGAATTTTTTTTTTCCTAAACCATCCCTGACCTATAAGGAAAAAAACAAAAAAAGAATGATCGAAATCCGTTCAGCCGTTCTCGAGTTTTAGTGAGACTAACGAACAGCAATTCATTTTTATATATATAGATTACAGTGTCAGTTTACAAGTTTATTCATTACTAAAGATTTTTAGTTACTTCAGAGTAATTAAGAACAAGTTATTTCTTCGTATTCCTACATCAATATAAATAAATAAAAATGTCATTTCATTTTTTCAATAAGCATAATAACTATTTTATTTGTTAAATCGAACCTACTAACAGAGTTGTCAACACTCCGAATTTTTATATCACCATTTCGTCACACCCTTTCACTTTCACGTCCCGTTAAATTAATAAAATGTAAGCTATAAAGTAACAGTGAAACCCAATTGAATAATGGGATATAAACAGAACTCTATGCCCATCCCGTGTGTATTCACTAGGATTACGGACTTTTGAAAAATCTAAATAATTAAGTACAGTCGGTAACAAAAGTGTCCGAACACTAGCAAAAATTCCTATGTAAAAAAAGTACACTTCACACGGTTTTGTTAAATAAATCCTTGTCGAATCCTGTTCTTAGTCAGTGTAAGAACATGATTAGATAAGGATTTATTTAACAAAACCCTATGAAATGTACTTTTTTTACATAAGAATTTTCGCTAGTGTTCGGACACTTTTGTTACCGACTGTACATATGTAACGATTTTTGCTACCATTACCCGTTTACCATAGGTAATAGGAGTAATGTATTTGTTTTCGATGTTCATTTTTCGCCTGATTTACATGTTTTAAGTTCTAAAAAAGTGGTTTTTGGAAATTATTCATTGTGTATGTACAGTCGGTAACAAAAGTGTCCGAACACTAGCGAAAATTCCTATGTAAAAAAAGTACGCTTAATACAGTTTTGCTAAATAAATCCTTGCCGAATCATGTTCTTACATTGACTAAGATCAGGATTCGACAAGGATTTCTTTAACAAAACCGTATGAGGTGTACCTTTTTTACATAGGAATTTTCGCTAGTGTTCGGAGACTTTTGTTACCGACTGTATGTATATATGTGTGTAGGGGAGGTGGTGTATCTTCCGACGACTGAAGAATTTTCTAAATCTAAAGGTAGAACGACGGAAGTTTATACTTAAATTTTCATATTTTAACTTTTGGCAAAAATTAAAAAAACTGGAAATGGGACCAGGAAAACCGAATAAAGACAAATTTACATCTCAAACAAAGCTCTAATTAATATATATATATATATCTCATTATCGCTATATAAAGTTCCTTTTAGATATCTGTTCGTTTGTATTAGTCGGTTTCTGCAGGAAAATTGATGGGCAGTGTTCGTCAACATAGTAAAATATAGCAAAGCATTTTCATAAATCACGTTCAATAGAAACGAATGTTCAGCTTAATTTAACCCTTTCACTACCAATATAAACTGCCTTTGGGACCAGTGCTGCCAGATTGAGGGAATTCTTTGTATATGATATCTACCACTAAATTTTAAATGCCTAATAACTTCGAAAACTTCTTTGTTAGATGTTTTCGGAATGATTATACAACCGTTGCAATTAAAATTTATTGGTGGATATTCAATAAAAAAAATACCTCAATCTGGCAGCATTGCTTGGGACGTATATGTCCCAGTGGTAGTGAAAGGGTTAAGGTAGTCCTGTATAGTGTCTATAAACTATATGCAACCTCGCATTGTGTTCTTAATTTAGTTTCCTATGAAAAATACCTAACACGAAATGAAATAAATTTCCAGCAATTTCCAAATATAATCCCAACATATCCAAATACTTTAAGTAGCCCTGTAAACGAATGATGAATGACTTCCATATCACAATCTGCACGAAACATGCATTTATGCATATAAAAAAAATTTTGTTCCATTTTGTTTAGGGTAGCCTATAGTACTGTAATTACCAAAAATTTCCCCCATAGACATAATGTATTTGAATTCCCTTGGATATCACTGTACACGAACCATTTACTTGATATCGTAACGAAAAGTTTAGTGTGGAATCACTCTATGATACAGATTCAGAATACAGAGTTTGGACTGCCTGCTACTATTTGTTCGTGAGATATTAGAATAATAGACACACACAGGACACAGACCAACCACTAAAAACATGATTTTCAGATTCATGGGATCTCAAAACGTGTCAATATAACAAAAACTCAATTTTGAAAATTGGATCCAAAAACAATACTTTCTCTGCCACGTATATGGGTAAGAAAAAGTAAAAAAATTGCTACTAAAAATTTCCTTTAAACACATTTTCAATGAACTGATAATATTCTATTAAATAAAACTCATCTATTATATGTGAATTTTATTGGAAAAAAAAAAAGATGGAATTATTTAGATATTTAGAATTTTACGTAACTATTCATTATTTATCTATTTATTTTTTAAGTATTACTTTAAGAAAAAATTATATATTATGCAAAATATATGTATTACTTTTTATAATTAATTTCTTTTTCTTAAAATGTACAGTCTCAGAGATAATGCATGATCGATCTTTTAAAAATGGATGTTTCATTTCTAATGATTCACAGTTAAACACCTGCTTTCAAACTGTCGCTTTAAGTATAAACAGCTACCCGATTGCGATCTTTGTGTATTTATTTATTAAAGAATAATATCATCGACCTTATTGAATCCGTCTCTCAGATGTTTTTTTATTTTATGTTATTTTTTAATTAAATCACAGCATGCAGGCCCTGACTAACGGCAGGGCATACAGGGCAAATGCCCTGGGCCCCCCTTCTGGAATGGGCCCCCCTACAGGCATATACAGAAATTCTGCAACCTAAAGAGCTCTTATGCCACTGCAAGGGGGCCCCCCAGAATAGGTTTGCCCCGGGGCTCCAGGTGGTCTAAGTCGGGCCCTGACAGCATGTATGTCCTTTATAAACGCTGTATGCATTAAGTGCAAACGGCGGGAAATTCAGAATGTCATTAGTGTAAAAGTGAAGACGGAAATTCATTTCACATTTGCACACATAGGAAAACTGAAGGGATTTAAAAGAAAAATTGTAGATTGCGAGAAAGCGTAAATTCCGAGAACGTAAAAGCGAGACTATACTGTATCTTTTTTATTTATATACATTAACGAACTAACACATCTCCGCAGAACATTTATAGGACATCTTTAGGATGAACCGTGGATAAGTGTGTTTGTAGGGTAGTTTATAATGAGTTATAACACTTTCTTTCTGATTTTCAGGAAATTTCTACAAAAGATCCGTATTAGATCCGTTGTCGAAAAGAAAACGGATACGAATACGGATTTTTTTTTTTTTTTTCCTCGCGGATATCTACGGATACGGAGCTCCGGCACATGTCTAGTCCTCCTAACAGCTTACCATGGAGATATTCTATTACCATGCAGCTTACATACAAGCGTTGACAAGCCATAGAAACTCTAATCTCTATTATTAGAGATTCTTTGGACAAGTCTTGACGTTGACATTAGAGATCTGCACGGGCCGGAATTTTGAGGCCCGGGCCCGGCCCGGTATAAAAATATGAAAAATTAAAAAAATGCATGCCTTTCTATGAAAAAGATTACTAGTATGTGTTTTGCAGCGGTTTTATATAGCGAAGCAATAGAATGTTCTTTAACAAAACTGCTGAACTTTTACAAGATAATTATATATAAACAAAAGTTCATTATTGCAGACGTACAGAAGGCGCAAAGACAGATAGAAAGTCAAATCGAAATTATAGCACTCATCAAACAATATAGAACAGTATTTAAAATGGTTATTGCTACTAAAAATGCATGTTCAACCATTTCCTCTTATGTACCGTAAGGTATACGAATCTTTCATGTGATCTGGTAAACAAAATTTTAATGGTAATCCAACCATATTCTATAGAAAAGAGGCTTCTGTACATGCTAAAAATGATGCTACTTTCATTCAGTGCACTGCAGAAAAGAAAAAGGAGTTTAGAGAAAAAGTTCCAGAGGCAGGATTTTTATAGCCTTCATACCACCTAAACTCTACAGACCATAGGACACAAAGCCTTATACACAGTAACGTACCTAATTTCTTTTGTTTGAACATGTGCGCAAACTAGTAGTGACATGCATACTATTTTGAATAGGAAACCATTTAATATTACTTGAAATAAAATATGTTAATTTTAAGATATGCTAAAAATATTTGCGGAAAATCAGATTGCGAACAGACTGACTGGTAAGCAATTAAATTGAAGTTACATACATTTTTTAACAAAATAAAATTTTAAGTGATATATCACCAGCCTGTAAAATTATGTGAAATAAATGACTGAAGAAATATTTTATAACTAGGTTATATACTAACCCCGTCAAAATGACGGAATGTGAAATCAGTTAAGGTAGTGAATCAACGAATGCTTTGCCAGCTTCGCTGGACACTATATTTAAAGGGGACTAATGTGCAAGTTGCACCTGACAGGACTAATATACAAGTTGTACCTGACGGGACTAATGTGCAAGTTGCACCGAACGAACAATTAACGAAAATACCTACTTACCCTAGACGATAGGTCTAATATAACGTACCATATTATCTATCGTATTTGTCGTAAAATAACTCAGTACTTATTTCGCTTCCTTATTCGATTCGTGTTAATAAGTATTTTTTATATGCATGGGCAAATTTGATATTTTTTTAATTTTTTATTTTTCGCGTAAAAACATTATTTCATGTTATGCCCCCCCCCCCTCAAATAGATATATATATACTAGCAGGCTTCGCCCGCTTCGCTGGACCCTATTTTTAAATGAACCACTATAATTACTGAATTCTCAAAATTGCATTAATTTCTATCACGCGAAAAAAAAAAAAAAAAAAAGCGAAACAAAATCTGATTAGGCAAAATGTCGCACCGGGTTCTCACTGCCTTCGGAAAAAAAATTCCCAAAATGCTCTAACTCTTATTTCTGTTATTTCGCCACCCCCCCTCCCGTCTATCCTAATAATTTCACAAATTCGAAAATAGCCGCAATCGATTTGTAAATATCAAAAACCTCTATGCACCAGTTTTGAACGATCTATCTCTATTTTTATTTTTTTGCCCCATCACTCTCCCCCTCCCTTCCCAATAATTTTAAAAATTCGAAAATATCCGCAATCGATTTGTAAGTATCGAAAACCTCTATGTACCAATTTTGAATGATCTAACTCTCTATTTTATTTTATTTTTTTTGCCCCTCCGCCCCCCCTCCCGTCCCTCCTAATAACGTTGCACTTTCCAAAATATCCCCCTCTAAAACCAATCTGTACCAATTTTGAACGGCCTAACTGCATTTCTATTTGTTTTTGCCCATAGCCCCCCCCCCTCTTACCGCCTCTCCTAATAATTTTACAAATTGAAAAATATCCGTATTCGATTTTAAGTATCGAAAACCATTTGTGTACCAATTTTGAACGATCTAACTATTTTTATTTTTTTGCCCCCCCCATCCCCTCCCACCTTCTCGCCCCTCCTAATAACTTTACACTTTCGAAAATATCCCCATTCGACTTGCAGGCCTTTAAAACCTATCTGTAACAATTTTGAATGCCCTAACTGTATTTCTATTTGTTTTTGCCCATAGCCGCCCCCTTACCGCTCCACCCCCTTCCCGCACCTCCTAATAATTTTAAAAATTCGAAAATATCCGCAATCGATATCGAAAACCTCTATATACCAAATTTGAACGATCTAATTCAATTTTTATTTTATTTTTTGCCCCCCCCCCTCTCCCCTCCTAATAACTTTACACTTTCGAAAATATCCCCATTCGACTTGCAGGCTATTGAAACCTATCTGTACCAATTTTGAAAGGCCTAACTGTATTTCTAATTGTTTTTGCCCCTGCTGCCCCACCTGGGGGCTGAATTTTTAAAATTCCAGAAATTGGTTTTTAGATATTTGTATTAGCTATATTTTATAGCAAAAATTTCACGTATATCTGTTTTTTTTTTGTTTTGAGATATATAGGATTATGCGAAATCGCGTTTTGTCCCCCCGCCCCCCCTTGGGGACCGAATTTCGAAAATTACAGAAATTGGTTTTAAGACATTTATATTAGCTGTATATTAAAGCAAAAATTTTACGGATATCTGTTTTTTTGTTTGAGATATGAAGGATTTTTTGAATTCACGTTTTGCCCCCCCCCCCTCCCCTGGGGGCGAATTTTTTCATTTTTTCATTTTTTTTTTTTTTTTTTTCTAAACCATCCCTGACCTATAAGGAAAAAAAACAAAAAAAGAATGATCGAAATCGGTCAAACCGTTTACGATTTTATAAAGGACATACAGATAAACATTCATTTTTACTTCCATTACCCTACTACCGTAGGTAATGGAAGTATTGTATTCGGTCTGAAAATTCGATATCGGGTTTTCACCTGATTTACACGTTTTAAGGTCCCCTGAGTCCAAAAAAGTGGTTTTTTGGCAATTGGTCAGTGTGTATGTATGTGTGTGTGTGTGTGTGTGTGGAGAATCTTCTGGCTATTATAGCTCAGAAACTAATAAAGATAGAGATACGAAACTTTAGAATTGAAATACGTCTGGTGTACAGATGAAATTTCCAAATTTTGGTGAAAATTGAAAAACCGGAAGTGGGACATCGGAAACCGGAAGTGGGACCGTAAGTCCGTATCTCAAAAACGGCTCTAACGATTTTCTTCAAACTTGCTATATAAACACTCTATTAGATGTCCTTTCGAATGATATAGGTGGTTAGTTCAGGAAAATTGATAGGCGTCCTGTTGATAGGCTCAATTCTGATAGGCTGAAATTGATAGGCTCAATTTCAGGCCTCGCAAAGGCGTTCCTTTAAAAACGGTTGTACGGATTTTTTTCAAACTCGCCATATTAACTCATTTTTAAATATCCTTTTGTATGTAATTATTGTTTTCCGGTCAATAATTGATTTTTTACAAAAGTTGGTATCTCAAAAACGGCTCTAATGATTTTCTCTTTAGATCACTTTTATGTTTTCTGATCACATTATCTCTCAAAAATGCATATAATACGTGTAATAGTGGGTAATGGAAGTCGTGTGGCTGTTTCACACCAGATTTTTATATATAGAGATATAACAATAACTGGTAAATTTGTTTGGCAACAATCATAAATTTAAATGTCCAATTTTGAAATTAATTTATATTTTAATTAATTCTAAAATACCTAATCAAAACTTCGTTACAAATAAGGTGCCAAATGAAAGGTACCCTATTTGTAACGAAGTAACCTTAGGTACCTTATTTGTAACCTTACTTATTTTAACTAATTTGATAAAAAATGACGTCACAATCAACTGTTTGTTTATATCAGATAAGTACATTTTCATGATTGCAAGAAAATGATGTAATAACTATTAGCCCATAATTTTTATGATTGAATTTTATATTACATTTAAATTTTATCCTCCATGGGTATTTTAGAATTGCAATAATAGTTAAACTTTCATTGAAATCTTTTTACATATAGGGATTAAGGGAAAAGTGTAAGCACAAAAAATGTTCAGTTTTGAAAGACCTTTCTAATGATGTAACATTTATGCAGATTAATTTAAAAAAATAAAAATACATAGCATTTCTAAGAAAAAAAAAAAAAAGGCTACCAAAAGTCTCTGTTTTGAAGCGGTCTAACCGGAATTGTTCCTGACAGAAGATGGTCATTATTATTATTAATTTTTCTTTTTTGATTAACAATGAAACCAGAAAAAGATTCGGGCCGACACTGCCCGGAAGAAATTTCATTCAGGCCCGGTCCGAGTATACACAAAAAAATTGAGCCCGGCCCGGCCCCAGCTTGCAAAAATAATTTAGGCCCGAGAACAGATTGAAAAATTCGGCCCGAGGGCCGGGCCGGGCTCGGGCTGTAAACCCGGCCCGTGCAGACCTCTAGTTGACATTCCCATTAGGATTAGATTTATCTCGCAAGATTATTTGCATTAAGGTCAAAAATATGACTGCAGCGATCCTGTGAAGGAGAGTGAGAAATACATACAAGAAGGAACATATGTCTTTTGGGTTTGGTTTGTCAAATCAAGGAATGCCGGGTATTGGGGTTGTAACAATGTTGCAATCTGATTGGTTGGCGCAGTTTTTGAATCGTCTCATCTATTAAGGGTCCAGCCCCTCCCCCCTTCCCCATAGGCCCTTTCAGAAGTCGGCTCGTACTTCAGCATTTGTTTTTATCGGAGTTATATGTACATGCAAAATTTTAATTCAATTTGATAGAAAGCGCATAAATTTCTAAATTTTATTCTTAATAATAATTTGATTTTGGGCTCCTGTTTTAATCACGTTACTGCTTAAGGACGTGCTACAAAGAATATCTATCTATTGTCACACCCCGTTCTCTGAAAATAATAATAAAATTCATAAATAAATAAAAACGCATTTGTATAATGGGAAGAAGAAAAGCAAAATAGCGATAAATGCGCCAAAGATGGATACCCTACTTCAAGAAAGATAGGACCAATTGCTGGCGGGGTGTACGTGTAACAGGACCAATTAGCTAGTCGGGGTTTGTATGTTTGTAAGCATCTACTTGTCTATGGTAAGCATTAGAGCGAGAGCGGCTTTTTCCTTCATTATTATTCTTGGTGATATGTCGCCGTTTGGATCTGCTAATATCGGTTCTAGCGTGGATTTTTGTAATGTTTTTTATATATGAAATGTATAAGAAAATTGTGAATAGTTATTGCGAAATTATGTAATACGGATCAATCTAGATACCCAAACACAAATACCCAACCCATCGTCTGCTAGCTTCTTATTGAATAGAGCTTTATAGAATATTAGAATATATATAGAATAGAACTTCTTCTAGAACTTTATTTTGAATGTCAGTAGAATTGAAAAATACATTTTTATTCAAATTTGAACGGTATGTATTTCTTGTCTTGAAATTAACTTGAGTAAACTTAATTTTTTTTAGTGATTTATATAATATACACATTGCAGGATATTTAAAAAAAAAAAAAAAAAAAAAATCTAAATAAGAAGTCTTTGGGTGAAAGAAAAAATAATAACATTATTTATGTAATATGCCCGCAAAAAAATTGTCAGGAATGTAGCTTGCAGAAAAATATTGTCATCCTCCTATGGTAGAAAGTGTTTTATTTCTGAGGAATAATTTGAAAAATTTTCTATCAAAATGAATCTCAATGTTGATACGCAAATTCATACAGAGGAAAAATCGTATGTGCGTGAAATACATTCAAAACATTTTTCTGTAAAAAGTGACCTAAATGCACATCTACGCATTCACACAGGAGAAAAGCCCTACATGTGTGAATTGTGTACTAAAAGATTTTCTAAAAAGTGTAACCTAATTACACATCCATGCATCCATACAGAGGAAAAGAGATACGTGTGTGACGTATGTTCTAAAACTTTTCCTGCAAAAGGAAGTTTGATGAGACATCTACGCACTCATACAGGAGACAAACCATATGTGTGTAAAGTATGTTCTAAAACATTTTCTGTCAGTGTTAATTTAAAAACTCATGTACGCAGTCATACAGGAGAAAAACCATATGTGTGTGACGTTTGTACGAAAGGATTTTCCAAAAAATCTGATCTAATGAGACATCTTCGCATTCATACCGGAGAAAAGCCGTATGAATGTGAAATATGCTGTAAAAGTTTTTCTATAAAATATGAACTAAATATACATTTACGCAGTCATACAGGAGAAAATCTATTCAAGTGTAACATATGTCCCAAAACATTTTCTGTGAATAATAGTTTAAAAACTCATTTACGCACTCATACAAGAGAAAAGCCATATGTATGTGAAGTTTGTTCGAATAGATTTTCTAGCAAGTATGGTTTAAAGAGACATGTACGCATTCATACAGGAGAGATGCCATACGAATGCGAAGTGTGTTTTAAAAAATTTCGTACAAGATATAGTCAAATGATTCATTTACGCACTCATAAACAGAAAAATCTATAAGAAAGAATGCTTTGAAAGTACATTTACGCATTCATATGGGGGGAGAGAGATGCCATACGTGTGTGAAGGGCTTTTTTTTTTATATGAAAAAGGATCAGCACTCGGGTGAGAGAAAAGCCATTCCAAGAAAAAGATTTTCCAAGAGACTGGTCTGGTGTGACAACTACGCAATATGTTCCAATAAATTTTTAATATATATGATTCACTCTTTATTGATAAAGTCTGCTCAAGATTCTCAGTGGTTATTTATTACATAGCTTGATTTTCGGCATTCATAAAAACAAGATTTGTGGTCTTGGGAAAGTTTAAAATTTGAAAAGGTGTAACTAATAAAAATTATAACAGGAAACATAAATATCTATCTCATTATCAAAACAGGAGATGAGAAGAAAGTATTAATGAAACTGCATCAGGGACAGGGTCGCTGAGAGGGTATTTAGCGCCCCTAGGTAAAGAAAAGTTTCGGCGCCCCTTATTAAAATCAATGTCCCTGTATTGTTATTAAAAAAAAAAGAGGGTATTGTTAAAATGTACTCACATGGAGGCATTACCGAATATTGTAAAGAAATTTGAAACAAAAAGAGAGCTGGAAAATAATTTTTCATGCATAGATTATGAAACCATTTCCAACACAAAAAATATGTTTGTGAAGCATTCATTCTTAAAGTGATGAAAAGAAATTTGAAAATAAGCATGTTGACTCGTGCTTATATCATCTTTTGCACTTTGCACTAGCAATAAAATTTCGTTCATCTGGTCTAATGCAATTTTAATGTCACAGATAACGATTTCAAGAAATCTTTAATCTGCTATTGTATGCATAATATTTAGTACTTCCCATTAGAATAATAAGCATTAAGAAAAGCATTTCACAAAATATCCACTCCGATAATATAGAATATTATGATATAGAATATCCTATAACATTTGACATAGCCATATATTCAAATTCTTTTGTGTAGCGCTGCAAGAAATATCGATTTCATATAGACTATGTTGTAGTTTAGCTAGAAATGCATAATGCAACTAAAATTCAGTTCGAACACTCACCTCATATAGACAATAATTTAGCCTTTTGCGCAGATCCTTTAAATAGCTATGAATAATTATGCTATCGTTTTCTTAAAGTGAACTTCAGTAATGTGTATCACTTTCATTACCATTAAAACAGTGGCGGATCTAAGGGGGGAGGGGGAGGGCTAAGGGGCTGAAGTCCCCTTCCCCCACTAAAAAGCACTGACATTCATAATTGAATATTACAATTGTAAATTTTTCATTGATCTGGAATAACATAATAAAAAATCTTACCTCCCCCCCCAAAAAAAAAGTTAAGTTCTGGATCTGCTACTGCATTAAAATGAATTTTAAACAGTTACTGCATAAACTACAATATATCCAAATTATTATGAGTACTTCCGTGAAATATATATATATATATATATAATTTACGCACACTATATTCATGCAATCGCATTATAAAGCATTTCATTAAACTGAATCACTTTAATTGTTTCAATGTTTATGAGTCCTGTAGCATGGACAGGTAGGTAAACGAATATAAGTCACATCCATTTTTTTTATTATATTGGAAAATGTTAAAGAAGAAAACATTTATTATTTTACTATCACAAACGATAGTATACTTGTAAATAATAATAAACATAAGTGTACTACTAACACGTACTTAATAATAATGTTTTCAAAATTCAACCTAATACCTTTTGCTACTTCATGGTTAGTTGTTAGGAAAAACTGATTTTTTGTCCGTTTGCTCTTGCGAAAAGTTTGATTGATTTATCAGGTTAAGGTTAGCTTAAATTCTTGCCTATTAAAAATGCACCTGTATATTAATAGAAAATCAATCCCGCTAGCATTTCAAGCTTTCTTAAATCGAAACTCGGTACTTTCTGATAAATTCACGGTGTCATTTTTATGAATGAATAGGTAACATGAAAATTACACGAAATTGAGTATTTCATTTTCCAAGGCAAAGGGTCGTTTTGAACATTTCGTGAAAATGAAAGGTTTAAGACGTTATCTCGGACAACATCGCATCGAAAAAAAAGAATCATCACAATAGGTTCTGCATTTATAGAAAAAGAGAAAACGCTATACGATTCTTAGTCATCCGAATGGGAACATCTGAACTTTTCATGGATATATGCAATGTAAAGTGCGTTTTTAAATGTGTCAGTAAGTTCCGCTTTGTTGGAACAAAAAGAATTTGTGAATATCATTAAAATAAAATCCTTCTGAAGAAGCATATATTGTATTGATTCTATTCCAGCGGAAGTCATCTTTGTCATTTTGTAGCAATAATAAAATTACGTTAGGATTAAGTAAAAATAAGATTGGGGAGTCGTGGTAGACAGATTCTAAAACATCGAGCTCGGAATCGGAAGATTGGCAGTTCGATTCCCAGACCAGTCAAAGACCGCCTTGTACATTTACGGTGGTTGGTGCATCGTAGCTTCAGCATGTAAAGTTACTACTTACCCGGACGACCAAATTTTGAGGACAGCAATCTCTAAGAGTGTACGTGCAGAACGTCACTAATAACTCAGTATACAGCTTTAGTACGACTCGATCTATAATCATTGAAATGTTTTTCAAAGATCATGTGTTTATAATTATGTGTTTCTGCATGAGAATTGCAATTTAAGCTGATATACGCCTGTCATCTACTAGCATTATATTCAAGTGAATATAATTAAAAACGAAATTCAAGAAACAATCACTTATAACCAGTACCAAATACAAATTCTTTTAATGGGGAAATAAACCCCATTATAACTGAAC
Source organism: Salticus scenicus (assembly GCA_963930645.1). Classification (NCBI taxonomy): domain Eukaryota; kingdom Metazoa; phylum Arthropoda; class Arachnida; order Araneae; family Salticidae; genus Salticus; species Salticus scenicus. The sequence continues at coordinate 266,856,523 of OZ005659.1, forward strand.
TAATACATACTTTTAAACTCCACTTTCACATTCAGAAAATTTATGATTGTTAAATCAGTGCTTGTTTTCCAAGAGCTTATTTATTGATTTTTTTTTTTCAAATCGTAGATATTGTGTAATTTGTATCCTCTTGTAAATTTCAAAAAGTATAGTAAGAAAATATGTATATTATAAACTTTTAACTGTACGAAAACGAAAGTTGACAGATAATTATAATATACACTGCTCAACATTGAAAATGCAACACCAAGAAGGAATGATAATAACGGAATGAAATTTGTTGGACACATACATTATAGTAGGAAGAACAACTGATTAAAATTTCAGGAAATTTGGAGTAATATGTACTGAAAAAACAGTACATAAAGCAGTGACCTCTGTGAGCACATATCTGCCTAGACATTGAATCGAACAGCGATTGGAGGACATGTACGGGTAGAGCACTTCATGAAGTTTTAACACGATGTCACAATTCATCGATCGAAGTTAGTGGTGGGGGGCCAGTCGCTTTTCAACGATTAAACAGTCATTTTCATTGGTGCGAGATCAGGAGAACGCGCTTGCCAGAGCAACAGTCGAACACATTCGGCATCAATGAAGGTCCAGACAATATGGACAACTTGCGGTCGTGCATTGTCCTGCTTAAATGTTGCGCTTCGGAGGCCTTGAATATAGGGCAGAGCTATGGGCCAACTCGTCGGAAATGTAATGGCTGGTATTCAGAGTGGCGGGAATGAAAACAAGAGGTGACCGGGACGTGTATCCAATGGTACAACATACCATCAATCCAGGTGGTGACTCAGTATGCGGCTACCAAAATTCTGATTACCCTGAAAACTGCATTACTGATATGGGCGCCATTAATGTGTGATCAGTGATGAACCTGGACGCAGGAATGGCGTGAAGTCACTTTTCAGACAAATCACAATCCTGTTTACAGCATCAAGATTGCCTTATCCGTGTTTAACGGCATTATGAATAATGCACATTGCCAGCTGGGATTCGACATCATCATACTGTCCATCATTTGCAATGATGCTATGGGTTCCCATTGGATACACGTCTCGATTACTTTTTGTTTGTATTCCTGGCACTCTGAACAGCGGCCATTAAATTTCTGATGAGTTAAGGCCCGCCCCACTGCCCTGTATTCGAGGCGTCCGTAGCGCAAAATTTAAGCAAGATAATGCACGACCGCAAGTTGTTTGTATTGTCCGGACCTTCCTTGATGCAGAATGTGTTCGACTACTGCTCTGGCCAGCAGGTTCTCCTGATTTCGCACCAATGAAAATGACTGTTTAATCATTGAAAAGCGACTGGTCCCCACCACTCACCAGTAACTTCGATCGATGAATTGTGACATCGTGTTGAAGCTTCATGAAGTGCTCTACCCGTACATGTCCTCCAATCGCTGTTCGATTCAATGCCTAGGCAGATATGTGCTCACAGAGGTCACTGCTTTATGTACTGTTTTCTCAGTACATATTACTCCAAATTTCCTGAAATTTTAATCAGTTGTTCTTCCTACTATAATGTATGTGTCCAACAAATTTCATTCCGTTATTATCATTCCTTCTTGGTGTTGCATTTTCAATGTCGAGCAGTGTATTACAGAAAACTCGGCGAATTTTGCAGAGAAATTATGGTCTATATCAATCCTCTTAAAGATAAAAAAATAATTAAAAATTAAACTTGCTCAAAAGAGATGTCTTGTAAACAAATCCAGAAGAAAAATCAAGTATCTCAGATCCCAGGAAAGAAGATTTTATAGTGCTCGTCATTCTACTAAAACTCTACAAAGAAAGTTGCTTATTCTCTTTTTTCCGTCACAAGTTCTTTAATAATTAGAACATTCAGATCGTTCAGTTCACTTAGCTTAGAAATTCCTAAATCTATGTCATTAAACGTTATAAAATAATACTGATAGACCCCCTGCCCCTTTGGATCGTCTAGGGGCACTATAATAGGATGTGGTCGAAAGCGCAAGAAGGATGAAAAAAAGTAAATCACAATGCCCTGCACTGTCACATTTTTGCTTTTCCTATCACTTTACTGTAGCATCTCGGTTTTTTTACTTTTTCACACGTCTTCAGTTGTGAAAAATCCGAAAATATCAAAATGGGTATGGTGTCCGTCTGTAGGGTGTCTGTTAGTGTGTTAGTCCGTTCGTCTGTGTACACGGTATCACATGAACAAATGATCGAAGAGTGATCGGACAAGTTTTAAAGTATTAGTTATGACTCTGTCAAGAAACCTATTTATTTGCAACATTCTAATTAAAAATCTTCAGAAGTTATTCGAAATTTACGATTTTTTTAACATGGGAGGATAGGGCAAAATTTCACTTAAACGTGCATGAAAAGAAATATTTTTATTGTAAAGATGTAAGAACAGCTTTTAAATATCAGTTTTAATGCCGGGATGAACATCATTAACCCGTTAACGCCCGAATTAATTTTGCAAAATATTATTAGCTGATTACTTCACTTCTAAATTAATATAGACAACTGACAGTAAAATATATTAACTTAAGCAATTCTCCTGATAGTTTTATCCCTTTCCGTGGAGGATCAAAATTGTGATGGCATATCTCCGGACCACCTCTAGGGGTGTGTCCCAGACCGTCATCAATTCCCCATCTGCGTAGCACTAGTGCGACGTAAAACCCATCCATCTATCCGATAGTTTTAAATTTAATGCCTATCCTCATTTATTGACGTTTAGTGTTCTAGCGAAAAAACTTCGAGATAGAAAAACTTTGAGATGGCAGATTAATTTCCTATTATATTTTGACAAAGATCTCGAAAGTAAAGTATCATAATATATATTATTATTCAACTTCAATTGAGTTAGTATACCTGTGCAAAAAGCAAATATAGGTGCGACGAATGAAAAATCATAAAATGACTATCCAAATTATGAAATAATAATTAATAGTAGGCACATGAAACTTTCAGGGATCATTTAGAGTGACGCTATAAACTGTCACAAAAAATCAGAAATCATTCCAAGAAACCACAAAAAATATACGTGCCATTTTATTAGCTGTTCTCAAATGAGGATACTGGACGCTAACGGGTTAACTAGAAACATGCTACTTTGAAAATTTCGCAAATTATTCGAAATTTACGCGTTTCTTAACGTGGCAGAATACAGCAAAATTTCGCATAAATGTCTCTTTTGAGGGATATTTTCATCGTAAAGTTGTCGGACTACTTTTAAGATATTATATAAGATGCTGGTATAAACATCCTTGACTATGGATTTTCCAATTTAAAAATTTCGTAAGTCACTGGAAATTTACGATTTACTTAATATGGCAGAACTGGGCAAAATTTTGCACAAACGTTCACTTTGAGGGATATTTTCATCGTAAAGGTGTCAGAACACTTATAAAATATCATTTAAGATACTGGCATGAACATCCCTGACTATGAATTTTTTAATTACAAAATTTCATAAGTTATTTGGAATTTACGATTTACTTAATAAGGCAGAATCGGGTAAAATTGAGCATAAACGTCTCTTTTGAGGATCATAAATATGTCAGACAATTTCAAAATAATATTTATGATACTTATTTGAACATGATTAACTACAAATATTTTAACAGGAAAATTTCGAAATTTAAGATTTTATCAACATAGCGAAATGGGGCGATATTCCATAAAAATATGCATTTTGGGGATTGCATTGGAAATTGTTGCATGAAAATAAACTAAGAAATTGACCCCAATAAAATAAATTAATAGATTAGAATAAGATAAATATATCGAAGTGAACGGTGGGTAGCCTATTAGGTGGGGATTTAGTTCTGTCACTGTGTCAAGTGACAAATTCACTGTGTCAAATTCATTTCTCTTAACATGAATATAAGTTTTGTACTAGAAATTTATGAGAACATACATATGATGGGAAACTGAGCAGAGTCCACCTATGCCAACTAGTTTTATTTAAGCTTCTTTATGTTTCGTCCCTACAGCTCTTGAGCTTCTTTACAATGCCCTCCCTTCTTTATACTGCACCGGTTTTACAATGATAGATGTAAAATAAGGATTTATTACATGGACAGCTCTAAGGACTTCCAACTTCTTGCAAAAGGTATTACACTCTCGAAATATATTTATTGATAGGTTAAATTCTTTTTTATTTACTTTCAATGCAAATTTTTTTAATTTATTTCGAAAATTTTTCTACTGGGCAGAAGAGGGACACCCTAAAAAAAATTTTATAGTAAAAGTCTTAAACTGACAATTTGTATATATTTTCAAAAAACATTGATCTAATACAGATAACAAATATTTTAAAAATAAAATATTATGATAATTATTATAAATTAATAATACAGATCTATTGAAAAGGTACTGAAATGAATTCCTCTTGGTTAAGTCGATACAATTCAATATTTGCATAATATTGTGAAAGAATTGACTAACCGAAATTTTACTATTTAATATTATTTCAATATTTAATGTTCATTAAATGTTCAGCGATGTAAATGCGAGTAATCAATTAATTAATAAACAAGGGATTTTTTCTTTCTTATAAAGGAAGTGACTGTTTCTTTCTCTTTCTTTCTTCTTGCAGTAATGATTAAAAAAAAAATCGTTTGGATTTGTCCATTTATTATTTTATAAATAGTTAAACGCAATTCAATTAAAAAGTATTTAAAAATTTACTGCAAGCAATTTTTATGCTATTAAATAGTTATTTTACATAATAAATGAGTACACTTTGGGTTAATGAAACATTTTGAATTCACACTAGGTAGACATAGGGTGCCTCGATAAGATAAGAGTGGCGACAGATCAGTGACAGATTCTCATTGGACGAGACTGACCATCAGCCGCCCCGGGCGATTGTTGGATGATGCTCCATAGGTTTTACATTGAGAGTTTCGCATATGTCGAAAAAAGCATTTTTATCTCTTGATATTAAGTAAATTTGATTTTTTTTTCTTTCAGAAATACATTAAGAAAGATTATTTGTAAAATATCCAAACGTATTTTACTGAATAATGTTAATTATTAATCTGTTTTATTAACTTTATTGATGGACGAGGTAGGCAGATTCTTTTACTAGCCTGTTTCACAGCTTATAAATTGATATAAATAGAAAAAATACTGTATGATTATTGTCATAACTGATCTGTAATCATCTTATTTATTAAATATATTACTTTTGTCCTATTTTTGTGCTATTTAAATTTAAAAAAATAATGATTTCATTGATAAAGCAAAGTAGAAACATTTGGCGATATTTAACATGGTACTTGGCGGGAGATTCTCAGCCAGTGTTTTGACATCTTTTCTCAGAGAAAGCTAAAAGCTTTATAAGTGTGTATCTCTGTGTGTATTATGTGTAAGAGTATGTACTAAGGAATATATAAATTGTTTCGTATTTATTACGTCTGACTAATTACGAATTAATGTTTAATTTTCTTCAATAAAATTTATAGTTATTTACTATTTTGAAAATAAAGATAAAAATAAAATAACTAAAAATTAATTCATTAGTTTCTTTTTTCTTTTTCTTTTTTTTTTTTTAATAGTGAGTTTTCAAAGCATTAAAATTTATAAATATATTTAAATATTTTACAAACGTTGTTTCTTTTTAATTGTTTGTTAAAACATTTATGTTGTGGGAGGCATATTATTTCTCCCCTAGAAATTTTTACACAGGGTGTGAATTGAATCTGGTGATACCTTTAATTAGAAAAAGAATGATGATACGATTTTAGATTAAATTATATGGTGTGTCACTCACACGACTTTTTCTTACACTGCATTTCAATGCTATAAAGACAGATCGCATATTAAGTTCAGTAAGGTAAAATAATATAGTTCAATGTACTCTAAAATTAATCTAAAAAAGGTGTAGGTCATTGTTTCATTTGGCATAAAATTCTATGCGAGGGGATCTGCCGCCCTCCTAACCCTCCCCACCCCGTTTAATTATAGTGCTTACAATTTAAAAAAAAAAAAAAATAAAAAATAAAGACTAATTTTAAAAACCTCTCTTTCTTTCTCTGTTACAAAAATTTTGTGGTAGCTCGAGATCAAGATTCTAATGCACAATATTTTACGAAAGTTTTTATTTTGTCACATTTTAGCATAAGCTGGAGTCTTTCAACTTTTGGTGCATATTAGTTGACAAATGGTGCTACTATGCTGAAATTCCTGATCTATTAGGAAAGCTAGATCTCAACTTCTATAGTGTATAAATGTATCAAACATGATAGTTAAGATAGTTAATATGTAAAGTAGGTGAATAATTGCTTAAATATATTTAAATCTTAAAAAAAAAAAGACAAAAGAAAAGAAAGAAAGCAAAATAAAATGCTTCCGTTTTAAATTTTATTAATAAATGTGCTTATCAATATCTCCTGGCCTTCCTCGTAGATCCATTAAGCACATTCATACAGAATATGCACATAAAAAAATTGACAGTTAGTATCAATTTAAATTATTTATTTTATACATTTAAAAATTCTCTTTTAATACAATTGAACTTGGACAAAACTTATTATTAGTTTATTAGATTTATTGGTATAGCTATTACTGTACTGATCCTCAAAAAGAAAAAAAAAAAAAATATATATATATATATATATGTGTGTGTGATTCCCTATAACTAATTGCTTATTTTCTTATATACATCCCTTCTACCGTTCATTTACTTTTATTATTGTTGTAATCAAAATTTCAGTTTTATTTTTTTTTGCTAAAAAATGACGAGCTGTTCTGCTTTTAACTGCTCAAACAGATTTGAGCAATGCTATAAGTTAAAAGTGTTTCCTAAAGATCTCGAAAGGAGAAAACTTTGGGCCTCCAAAGTTAAACGTCTTAATTGGGAACCAACTAAGCTATTTGTGTGAAGTAAGAATTTTTACATTTTCGATTGTTTATTTATTATTTTCTTTATGTACTCGAAAGTTCGTTCTGCGAATAATTTTCAATTACATTTAAGAGATTATGTGATTTTCATAGTTAAATCGTCTAACAATTTACTATACATTGTTCGCATCAATCTTGGCAATTTAATGGTCGGAAATGATCACCTAGAATACTATTTAGTGGTTAAAATATAAAATAATAGTCAAAGTTTTAAGTGCACACATTTTACATATATTTACATATTTTTACTGCATATGTCAATATTTTCACAACGAAACTATGCGCATACTTTACTTTTAAAATATTCTAAATACAAAATGTATATATATTTATTTTTTAGTAACACTAATTCCCGCAAATGTTAGAAAAAATAAATAAATAAATAAAATAAAACATAATTAGTTAATTTAAAATTAATTAATTAATTAATTTAAACAAATAATTCAAAAACCATAAATTATGAAAGCCTCCAATAATTTTTTTGGTAAGAAACAATTTGATCTCATATATTTATCAATAAGGCACAAGTGTAGTGTGAAAGCAACGATGCACTGTAGCTTCCTAAAAGTACCACTTTTTCAGAACCTTGAAGATAGGACAATATTTTCTCCCCCCCCCCATCCCTGTTAAATCGTGAACATAATATCAAAATAAAAAAATCTGTAAAGAATTAGAAATGACCAATTTATTTTTATATTCTTATTATTTCAGAAATTAAACTTATTAAGGAAAAAATATTAAAGTTTACTTAAAAGAATTTTTGTGCTACAAAATGAAAAAAATAATGAAATTAAATCGGGATGCATTATGAATTCTATGAAAAATTTCCCTTAGTTCACTATAAACAAAAAATTTCTTTAGTTCAGTATGTTTTTGGTTTTTAAAAATCTAAGTTAAAAATAATGGTTTAATAATAATAATAATAATAATAATAAATCGAAAATTAACACACAGAAAAAATAAAAATAATTATTAAATAAAATTGTTAAAAGTCGTAAGATTGTGTTTCTAAGAGCAATTCTTTTTTTTTTTTTTTTTTCTTTTTATAATTTGGCAATTTAAGTCTATCGATAACTTGTTATTTGACAAAACTAAAAATAATTTAGTGAAAAGAAAATGCTTAATTTCAATACAATTTAAACGAATTGTGAATAAATTAAGTCTTTTTTACTTCTAAGAAAATTAAATATCCCGCCAGAAAAGTAAATGTTCACCAGAAGCATTTTCTCGCCAACGTAAGATAACGGTCATATCTAGAAAGGATCAACCCCACTCGTAGCTCACGCAAGCAACCCAAGATTTCATCCACAGCGGTTGCGCACTGGCAGTGTTGTGCACGAACGCGTTCATTTGAACGCGTTCATGAGCGTAGCTCAAAATTTTTGAGTTTTGAGTTGAACTTCGCTCGTTTTTTAAATTATGAACGTGAGTTGAGCGAAACTCGTTTTTTACACGAACTTGAGCGTGAAAAAGCAATTCAAACTCAAACTCATATTACATATTTCTATCTGAAATATAAAAAGGAAAGTAGAAGAAGAAAAGGACAGAAAAGAGAATAACTCGGCGGAATAAAAGGCACTTGTAAAAAGGGCACCAGAAAAAAGGGCCCCCGGAAAAAAGGGCACCTGGAAAAAAGGGCACCGGAAAAAAGGGTACTTTTGCAATTTGCAAATCGCAGAAACAATAAACATCAAATGATGAATTTAAAGAAAGATTTTCATAATATATTTTTAGAAATTTCAATCAATTAAATTGGTACCACTTTCACTTAGTACATACTTGGAGGAAGGGGGGGGGGGGGGTCCAGGAGCAGATTGAAAGATTATAATTGTTTTTATATCTCCTTCTTACTGATTTTAATGAAATTTTGTCGAATAGTCACTTGCTGCTTATGACAAAAATACAGTGTCATACATACTTCGGGAGCTGAAGGATTTTTTTTTTTTTTTTAAATATCATCTTGTTACCGATTTTAACGATATTCCGTATTATCACTATCACTTATTCTTTACGAAAATCACAATAAGTGTTATATATAGCTTAGGGGCAATGGGTTTGTGTAGATGCAAAAAGGAATTTTTTAAACCACTCTATTATAGATTGAAATAAAATTATGAAATTGTTACACATATCTTGAAGGGTGGGGAGCAAAGGGGAGAAATGCTTGCTTTTATATCACTATTTCTCTGGAACTTTGTATAAATATAACTTAATATTTATTAAAATTATAGTAAATGATTTTAAAGGGGGGGGGGGATTTTCACTATTTCTTTTTTATGTCACATTTTGAGCTTTGTAACATAATTAAAAATTCTTTTTAATGTCAAAAAGTTAAAATAACATATTACAATTTAAATTAAAAATATATACATATTTCTTTCGTTTTGCACTCATTTTGCAACAATGCTCTATGATCTTATGTGAATGATTCTCAAGAATGAATCAACAACTGTTTACAAATTTAATGGATTATGTATGGGAAATAAGTACGCTATAATTTAAAAATTGCAGCTATTAGAACTTCAAAACTGATAATTTTTAAAAAGTTATTCATTAGTCTTTAATATTAGACTGTTTTTCGTTTAATATTAGACTCTTATTGTAAGATAAAAGCAGTCGAATGATATCTCGTTGTGAAACTTCCATTATGGAGATCGTATCGTTGCATTGGTAATAGTAGCATATAATTGCATGAAAGTAAAATACGAAACTGACTTTAATATAATCAATCACCAAATTAAGGTAATGAAAATCTATCGAATTGTACGGTGGGTAGTCTACAAGTTGGAGCATTTCAATCTATGACAGTGAGCAAACGGTCAAATTCATTTCTGTTATGAATATAGTATTCTTCTCTGTAACAGAAATTTATGAGAACTAATAGGTGAAATGGAACTGAGCAGAGTTCTTCTAATGCCAACTATTATTATTATTATTATTATTTTTTAATATACTATTCTTTTTTTCCTTTTCCTTTTTTTCTTTTTCTAACAAAAAATTAATAAAATCAGAAAATTAATATTGCCTCATTTTCAGTCATTTGCTTTATAGAACGATTTTGTATTCTAATGTCAGGATTTTTTTTTTTTTTTTCCTTTCGTTTTAGACCTCTTTTTTTTTTTTTTTTTTTTTTCTTATTTTGAGGTTTAAGAGTCTAAAAAGTACAAGATATGCGTTTTGTCCGTTTAGTGTGTGAGTTCTTTTATGTGTTAGTTTATTAGTCTTTGTAGGCGAAATATCAAGAACAAATGGTCTTAGAAAGGTCGGACCAGTTTTAAAATATCGCTTATGACATTGAAAAGAACTATATTTGAGGAGCAAACATTCAAACCATGTTTTCTCCTTCGGATACAATTTTCAGACAATAATGATAATAATAATAATAATAATAATAATAATAATAAAGTAATAAATTAAAAAAATAACTAAACTTAAAACCTAATTATCATTTGTTTATAGATGCAATAGTAGATATTAGGAAAATATGTAGACATAGCTAGGATGATATGTAGACATACGGTTTTAACACGCTTTTATTAGCTTCACCTGTATGTATGTATGTTTGTATCTGCTCTGGGAGCAAACAAAAAATTTATATTGAAAAAAATACTTTCCCTACGTGAACGATGTGGCGTTGAGGTAAGGCGCCGCACTACGAACCTAAAGGTCTAGCGTTCGATGCCAGTCAGGGGAGATTTTTTAAAAATGGTTTTTGTTTAATTCTAAGTTATTTTAATTAAAGATTTAAATGTATGTAAATATTATGGTGTGTCACTCACACGATTTTCTCTTACCCTGCATTTTAATACTAAGATAGATATTTTGTGCTTTTTTAGTTCACATTTCTATGAAAGCGTGTTCTTTAATTTTTTAAAACTGTAATATTATTTATGTTAAGTTTAAAGAAAAATCACTAATTTAGTTAAAAAAAAAAAAAAAAAAAAAAAAAAAAAAAACACGGTTTGAATGTTTGCTCCTTAACCTCTAATTTGAAAAATTTGTATTTGATTTTTTAAACAATTGATAATAGGGTAAATTTTCGCATAAGTGTGCATTATAAGAACTATTTTCATCATTAAAAAAAAAAAAAAAAAAACTGGAAAAGGTTTAAAATATCGTTTATGATATGAATATGAACGCCATATCGTTCAGACTTATGGATAAGTTAAGTGAAGAGGTCTGCACGGTCCGAAATTTTGAGGTGCGAATCTGGCTCAACCCGTTTGGAAGCTTTGCTTGCCCAGCTCGGCCCGTTTATTTTTTCAGTGCAAGGCTCGCAAAATTAAGAAAACAAAATAATCAATTTTGTCCCGATACAAAATTGACAAAATTAAAAATTTCAACCGGAACCAAGCCTGAGCAAATATCCAGAGCAAGTTTGCTGTCGCACTTTTTCTACGCATTGGGCAATTGGCGGCAGACGGCGGCGGAGAAATCAAATCCATTATAACAGTGTAACACAATTCAGATTTTTACTTGCTTTCTTTCTGATCTAAAACGGCATTCTTTGAACTTATTACATGAATGTAAACAAAACTCTTCCCTAAAGCGACTGAGACCCCCTATTGAGTGAAGTCGTAAAAACAGGAAACAGGGGGCTTACCGATCTTTGTTGGTTGAAACTTGAATAATTGTTATCTGATGGCTATAATCAGATATCCAGATGGGAGCCACTGGGCAGTATTGGTAACCACTTTCGACTACTACCCCAAAATAAAATAATAAAGAGAGGGGGACACTGGAAAGCGAATCTTTCTTTTCCTTCTCTTTTTTTGTGTGTGTAGTGTTATAACAGCTAAAATTTATAACCGGACATTGGTTAAAGCTCAGACAGCATCTCCCTCTTTTGATAGATAGTGAATGTATGTTTCTCTGTCCGATTTATTTTCAAGGAAGAAAGTGAAATGGGGGAGAAAAAACGGGGATAGTTTTAGTTTAGAAGAGTATTCTCATTTCTCAGTCATTCACTTTTAACACTTTTTACATTCCGTCGTAGTCTTTTGCAAATTTATACCAAATTTCTCTGAGAAAGTAAGACCATGTGAAAAATACAACTTCAAAATACAACATTTGGATCTCCTAAAATTATTCGTTTTTAAGTTACTCTAAGAGACAAAGATCAAACGCTAAAACACTTGACTACGGTAATCAGGAAGCCTCAAAACGTGTAAATACACGAAAATAAGCGATGACAGTTTAGCTTAAAACATACATTATTTATCATATCTCTATGAGGAATTTATTTCAATTCCGGAACAGCTTTCCAGGAAATTGTAAAATATTATTAGTAAAGCACATCCACTAACAACAAATAACTAGTGTGTTGTGGCCGCCACCACACGAGTTTCTTCTATATTTTCCTATACAAATTCACTGAGTAAAAATAATTTATTAAAATTAATATTTAAAAAAATTATCTTCCATGATAATGCCGACGATTTCCGTATTAGAGAAGTAGTATAACGCTAAAAAAAAAAAAAAAAAAAAAAGAATTTATTCTCAATATTACATTAAAAAAGAAAAAAAAAAAATTCCTTTTTTTAATTTGGTTAAAAATGATAAAAATCGATAACATTATTTTAAATTACCGCAGATCGATGGTTCAATCATTCGTTTTAAAGGTATTGGCGAGCTCTTTTGAAAGATACCCATCATGAAAATTTACTCCCCTCGAGGGGAGACTTCCCCCCAGGGGGGTAAGGCGAGGCACCTACATACACAATTTTTTTTTTCCAGTTGACTATCTCTATTACAAAAAATATATATTCGTTTCATTTTGTTTAGTGCAGTCTATAGATGCTAAACTCTACTTACCTGTAATTTCCCCCATAGACGTAATGTATTTGAATACTTTTGAGTGTCCCTGTACACGAACCATTTGCTTCATCTCAACGAAAAGCTTAGTGTAGCATCCCTATATTTAGCATACCATATCCCTATATTTAGCATGACATATTTAGCATACCGAGTTTGAAATTTCTGCTACTATTTGTTCTTGAGATATGCTGATAACACACACACAGACCATTCGCTAAAAACATGATTTTCGTATTCAGGGGACCTCAGAACATGTAAATATAACAAAAAACACACGTTCAAAAATTTGACCCTAAAACAATACTTTCTTGACCCTATGAGTCAGAGAAACTAAAGAATATTAAAAGGGAAAATAAAAATAGTGTACAATTTCATTTTTAAAAAAACTTTAGATTTTTTTTTTTTTTTTTTTAATCAACAGAAAATGAATTTTGGAAAAGTAAAATCCGAATAAGATTTGAAAAATTTCTTAAAGAATTCCAAAAATTATAATTTGTAATTTCTATATTATATTTCATTTTTATATAAAATATGTGGAATATCTTATTATTATCATTTTAATTTATAAAATACTATATAAACATTAATATATTAAAAAAAAAAAAAAAAAAAAAAAAAAAAAAAGAAAAGAAAAAAGAAATATATATATATATATATATCAATTTTAAATTCTTTGAAATTCGATAACAAATGTTAAAATAATTGTTGAAAGATTTTTAGCGACATTTTTTATTATACTTTTTAAATGAAACACAATACTCTTTATAAATTTCAATTAATTTTGTTTACATGTTTCTTAAGAATTCTTATTTATTATGTATTATTTATTATTATTGTTAAATTTTAAATAAAAATATTTTTTATCACATTTAAGTATCTCAAAATTCTATGAAAGCACATAACAGCTAACAAAATATATTAATTTCTATGCTTCTCTATGAACTAAAATTAAAAATATGTTATCAATTAGAACGTGAAAGTCATTTTTAATATAATTTTTAAGGAACATATACTTTTGAGTGCGATTCAAATATAAGTATTTATTATTTAAAATAATAATAATAATTAAAAAGAAAATAAAAGATTATTTATTACTTTAATCAACATATTAAAAATATGTAAAATTATTATATTATTTCATCATTCATTATAATACATAGAAAACACGAAGTAAAACCTTTATTTGATGAGATGATAATTATTAAGAATTTAAAAAACAACATATATATGAGTGCTTATGTTATTATTATGATTAAATCATAATTATACAAATTTCTTTTTCATAATTAAATATCTCGAAATTCGATAAGATCAACAGCCTGTTTTAAGAATAGAAAATTGCATGTTTATCTATAAATAGACATTGAAAACACAATTTTCTTTAGAGTTCATATACAGCTTTTATTATTAAATATATATAAAATGATTAAATTTAGTTATTAATTTAAACAAAATATAAAATGATTTCTACCTTTATTCATTTTTAATAAAATTTTACATTCTTTATAAGTCAAAAACGATGAGGTTTTTGATTCCTTATTTATTTTGAATAAAAAATATTCTTTCTTTTATTTAATGTTTTTTCTTCTCTTCTTTTATTTTTTGGTCATTATTATAAAAAAATCTGGAGTGACTCCACTCGACTTTCCGAACATTGAGTAATTAACGGTTTTGTTGATAAAGTAAAGAAAGAGGAGTTGTTAAATAAACAAAAGAGAAAATTATAATAGGTTGTTTGAGTATTTTTCTTTATATAGTACACTATGTTTAATTTAACGCTATCTTACCGAACACGTAGATCATAATGATAAAGAATATTTCGTTGTGTCCCTGTAAAAACCTACAAATGCTAGATTCACCAAAATGCTTATAGTTAGTGCAACAGTGACTTATAATAGTTATATAAATTTTCAGCTTCATCGGATAAGGCATTTAGATGCTATCGCACTTTGAGCCCATATGCCACAATGGTAAAGAAATTTGTATTTTGTCCCTGTAAAAAGAACCATAAATGCTAGATTCTCCAAAGTTCATAAAGTTCGTGTGACGGTGACGTATAACATGCATATAAATTTTCAGTTCCTTTGAATAAGCATTTAGTAGCTCTCGTACTTTAAATAAATTGAGCCTATAGGTCTTAATGATGAACAATTTTTATTTGTGTCCCTGTAAAACTCGTTAAGTGCTAGAGTCACGAAAATCTATACAGCTTGTGTGATGGTGACCTATGACTCGTATATAAATTTTCCACTCATACGGATGAGGCATTTAGATGCTATCGCACTTTAAATAATTTCACCCCATAGGCTATAATGATACAGAATTATTTGCTGTGTCCCTGTAAATAGAAGTGCTAGATTCACCAAAACCTATACAGATCGTGAAACTGTGACCTATAACATGTGTATAATTTTTTTGTTCAATTGAATAAGGCGTTTAGATGCTATCGCACTTTTTAAAATTTGGTCCCATAGGCCATAATGATAAAGAATTTTTCTTTGTGTCCCTGTAAAAAAAACTGTATGTGCTAGATTCATTCTAGGCAGTTCTTGCAACTATTACCTATAATACGTGTATAACTTGTTTGCTCTTTTTAATAAGTTGTTTAGACGCTATCGCACTTTTTAAAATTTGGTCCCATAGGCCATAATGATAAAGAATTTTTCTTAGTGTCCCTGTAAAAAAAACTGTAAGTGCTAGATTCACTTAAATCTATGCAGTTCATGCAACTATTACCTATAATATGTGTATAAATTGTTTGCTCTTTTTGATAAGGCGTTTAGACGCTATCGCACTTTTTAAAATTTGGTCCCATAAGCCATAATGATAAAGCATTTTTCCTTGTGTTTTTGTAAAAAAACTATGAGTGCCAGATTCTCCAAAATCTATACAGATTGAGTAACTGTGACCTATAACATATGTATGAATTTTTTGCTCAATATAATTAGGCGTTTAGATGCTATCGCACTTTTAAGATTTTGGTCCCATAGGCCATAATGATAAAGAATTTTTCTTTGTGTCCCTGTAAAAAAACTATAAACGCCAGATTCACTAAAATCAATAGGGTTC
Organism: Salticus scenicus; assembly: GCA_963930645.1. Lineage (NCBI taxonomy): Eukaryota > Metazoa > Arthropoda > Arachnida > Araneae > Salticidae > Salticus > Salticus scenicus. The sequence continues at coordinate 266,872,305 of OZ005659.1, forward strand.
GTTCTACGGTGACATGCAACATGCGTACCAACTTGCAGCTCATTCGAGCGAAGCTTTTAGACGCTAGTGTGTTCAGTTCACTCACACACGTACATACATCATCGTAAAAATAGTGAAAACGGATTCTGGGGACCTCAAAACGTACAGAAACCCCAAAATCTCGAATTCGGATTTTTGACATGATTACAATACTTTCCTCACATATGTATGATCGGAAAGTAATAAATTGACTAATTTCTTTATCATATTTAAATATGAAATCAATAAAAGCACAGCCTGCTTTAGAAATAAAAGTAGAAGTAAATATTTTTCTTTAAAAACATATATTAAATATAGATTCTTCTTTGCATACAACAGAGATGTTATATATGTGTATTAAGCAAAATGTAAAATGATTCCTACTTATCCTTGTTATCTTACTTACATTTTTCATGAAATTTTGCATATTGTTTATAAATTAAAAATGAAAATAGTGTATGTTATATACTTTTACATTTTAAATATTATTATACATTTTAAATTTCTTTTCTTTTTCTTCCATTTTTCTTTTCTTTTCTTTTTTTTTTCTTTATTTCTTTTTCTTTTTTTTTTTTTTTTTTTTGTCATTATTAAATTTTAAATGATACTAATTTCTTTATGATATTTAATATCATGATATTAATAATCAATAAAAACTCAGCCTGCTTTATAAATTAAAAATGGCAGGGTAGGATATTTTTTAAATATAAAACTTTATTTTCTTTTTATTTCTATTATTATTATTATTATTATTTGTCATTTGTAAATGTTATATTACACTAGTTTCGTTATCAAAAATAAATAAATAACTCTTAATTTAAGCAATTCAAACAATTAGTAAGCTGCATAGAACAAAAGATTAAAATTATTGTCAAAGTAAATTATTTCAAAAATAACTTAAAGTTTAATTTAAATTTACATTTTTAAATGTTATTTTATTTAGATGTTTTTGGAAGTAAAAATACTTTTAAAGTGTATAACTTATATAATGCTTAAAAATTATTTTGATTATAATTCTATTGATTATTTTAAACCTTTAAAAAAATTTCGTTTATCTAGAAATGGCAGCTTCGACACCATTTTGGGTAACATCGGGTAATCCTGAATAAATTATAATAATGAACATTAATTGCAAGGTAATCTAAGATTGAAGTTTCAAATCCGAATATTTGCTAAATATTTTCTTTCTTCTTTTTTTCAAAGACTTGTTTGATATTGACCATGACGCATCACACTTCAAAATAAACATTGAATATACTCATAATTTCACACCCGTTTTCTTTCATAACTTTTAAAAATGAATCTTTGGAGAAACGTTTAGAAAGTTTTTCGCTTTAAGTTAAAATCAAAATTTCTATTTGGAAATAATTTTATAGAACGAGGATCGACATATACATGTTTATATTTCCTATTCTGATAAATACTACATTCACTTGCTTATAAAGTTGTCCTTCTACTGTACCACATTTCTTAAATATTTATAGAAACTTTCTTGTAATTTCTGCTTTAACTAAAACAAAAATTTATATTCAGAAATACTGGCATAGGATTGGAATTGCTTTGAGTATATATATATATATATATATATGGTATTTTTTATTCTTCAAGTCAGGCCTCTTCCAAAATTTATTCCTGGGTGCTCCACTGTGCGCATAAACAAACGTATTGGAAATTTGAGAATAAAAAAATACACAAAAACAGTGGGTTCACTATTCAGAAGTGTCCGCTAAATAATTTTTTACGACAGTTAAATTAATAAGTTATAATTAAGAATTAAATATTTATAAGTTTAATTAAACACTAATACTAAATTAAGAATAATTTTCATGGTAATTGACAATTTAAAAAAATGTAAATTACCTATGAAAGTGTTCACAGGGAAGATCTATTTAGAAAAGAAAAAAAAGAAAAAAAAAAAAAAAAACTCAAAAATGAACTTCTAATGAGCTTCGCTCTTTTTTAAAAATGAACTTGAGTTGAGCGCGTTCATTTTTTTCAGACATGAGTTTGAGCGCGAACTAACTCGTTTTTTACACGACGAACTTGAGTTTGAACTAGCTCGTTTTTTTCGTGAACTTGCACAACACTGCGCACTGGGAACTGTCGTCACTCTAGTAATATAGGCACCCTAGGTAGACATCGTTTCAGAAATCGCCGTTATGTTGTAGGGTCAATTACTTGATTATTTTATTGCTCCCATTGAAATCTCCATTCACTTGCTCTAGAATTTGTGAAAACATTTTTTAAGTTTCTTTATTATTTTTTAATGAAATATTTTCTTTTACATTTTAAAATGCTTTTCAATTTTGAAATGGTCTTTAAACTGCTTTAAAATTATCAACATTTTTAATTAAGAATTTTAAAATTTACGCATCCCATAATGATGATACAACATATGTACATAATAATAAAAATCCAGCGTGTTTCTTCAATTTTTGTTTCATAACTGTTTTGGCACGCTTGGCATGAAAGCTAATTCAGCATTATATTAAAGAGCTTTACTTATTCATAATCATGGATAATTTTTTTTTAAATTCTGATGGTAAATAGGACATTTTTCTCAAAGGACAGTTAAGTGACTGTGGCGAAAGTAGTCCTTTGCGAAAAAAGCCCATAAAAAATATAAACAAATAATTTTAAAAAAATGAAAGAAACAGAAACAATAATGTATTAAATCATGTATTTTTGTTTAAAATGGGGACAGAAATTCAACAGTCACCAAAGGGAGCCAAGTCTGTACCACATTCAGGTTAGATCTGTTTTATTTATTTATTTTTCTATATATCAACTCCAATTAACTAACTGCGAAATACATATAACCACAAACAATTAGTCGTCTTATACGATAGACATAGCGTATTGTAATATTATATTTGACATGCAATTAGTGTCATTTTATGGTCGACCGGAAAAATCAAATAAATATAGGAAATAACGTGAAAGTAAATATTATGTACAGTGCGTATAGTGATGTTTATATGTAATTCAAATTCAAAAGGGCTACTTCAATTTTTTTGATACTGTTTGTTTCGAAACTGTTAACTGATAAGCACAAAAATGGAAGCCCACAGGTATGGATTGTCGCATGTGATAGAGACACACACCCGAGATTCTGCGGATGAGCAAGCCAGTGCCGAAGGCAGCGGTGACCCGAAGCGAGCTTTTGAGCAACTTGAATGGATCTTCTTGGAAAAATTCGTCCGGAGAAATCCATAAGACTTGAGGCCACAAATTTTAGTGTGTGGCTTATTTACATGTATCAAACACCCATTGTAACTGGATTTTGCGAAATCCCCCCTTTTCCCCCATAAGGAAGGAGGAGCAATAAACACGTTTTCGAGCATAACTTTGCTTCAAGTTATCTCAGTAAGATTCATTTTTATGTGTGGGTTGGTTATGCGTTCCCAACACCCACTATAAAGGGATTTTACGAAAATTCTCCTCCCTCCTCCTTTTAAGTGCGGGGGAGAGGACAAAAACACATTTTTACGAGAAACTCTGCTCCACATTATCTCAGGAAAGCGATTTTTTGATGTAGGTTGGTTATGCGTACTCAACACACACACTACAAAGGGATTTTGTGAAATTCCACCCTATCCCCCTTGGGAGTGGAGGGACAAAAAAAAGTTTCCACCCGTAACTCTGCTTCAAACTATCTTAAATAGGCTATTTTTTATGCGCGGGCTGGCTATGCGTTCCCAACACGCTCTATCCGCGGTTGTAATGAAATGCTCGCCCTCTGGTGGGCTAAGAGGAAATTACAATAAACATGCTTTAATTCGAATTCCATCAAGCCGCCATTGCTAGCCGATGTTTAGTTTCACATATATTTGTTGAATAAAAATGAATAAATCCGGTAAAAAAGATAACACATACTGTTGTGTGCTCCAGTGTAACTCCAAAGGACCAAGAAATCCAGAATTAAGCTCCCATTTATTTCCAAATGACAAATTTAAAATTTCAGTTGCTTCGGCTAATGGAAGTAAAGAATTAATCACATGATTAGAAACTAATATTTGTCAGCTTCAGTTAAATATCTACTTTCGATCGAACTTTGAATAAACTGAAATATTTTTTTTCCAAAAGCAATCAATTTTCCATGATGTAATGGCGGAGAAATTATAGTACGAATATTAAGTAGAATAACAAAAAGAACAAAAATAGATACACGTGGCTGTAATATTTACTAACAACAAGAGCTGAAAAAGCGCCATCTATCGATCATTACAAATGCGGATAAAGTGATTCTGCGAAATTTCATCTTCACCCTCTTTCAGGGCAGGGGGGCAGAACACGTTTTTAAGAGTAACTCTGATTCAAATTATCTCAGAAAGACAAATTTTTTAATATGTCAATTGGTTATGCATACTTAACATACACACGACAAGGGATTTTTTGAAATTCCGTGCTATAGCACGGGGAGCAAAAAACATGTTTCCATGCGTAACCCTGTTCCAAATTATCTTTGAATGACAATGTTTGATGTGTCGGCTGCTTATGCGTACTCATACACACTACAAAGGGATCTTGTGAAATTCCACCCTATCGTTCTTGGGGGTGGGAACAAAAAACATGTATCCATATGTCGCAAAATTACTGTTCCCCTCTTTGGAGCGGGCAGGGCAAAAAACACATTTTCAAACTTAAATATAGTCCAGATTATCTTAGAATGGCGAATTTTGATGTCTAGGGAACTTTAGCTTATATTTTGACTGATTTTTTTTTTTTTTTCTGAGATTCTTTTATTATTAATGATTTTATTTCAATATAAGGGCCAGCGAAGCAGGCAAAGCCTGCTGTTCTTTTATATATTGCATATATTCCATGTTTACTGTAATATAACTTTTGTATACATGTGTATACATATATATGCGTACAAAATATTAATACACACATATGTATGTTACTGAAAGTTCTCAAGGACCATTTAAGTGGCGTATTCTCTGGGTATGCTAGGCATGCGCCGCATACCCGCTAAAAACTGTCTAAACTTCAGACATATTTTGATTAAAAAAAGAAAGAAAGAATAATAATTTAACAGCTAATTTTATTAATCACTCGCTCCCATCCATCCATTCGCCGTCATTTAATTTTCGAAAACTATTCTGAAAGAAAATGCCTTCTGTTACATAAGATAATTCTTGGAAAACATCGTTTCCTGACCGGTTACTCCGTAAGGCATGCTACTTTTCTAAAGCATACCCGTGGATAGGGAATTTTTGTTGTGTGAGGAAATATTCATTGCAACTCCGCTCTTCAAAGGATCCAAGTCATGCTATTCATTGAGAGCATGTCCTGTAGTTTTCCCGTACTGCTAAAGTATTGGGGATTTTCATTTTCTTATCTTCCGTAAAAGTCAGTGAGAACTAGTTTTTCCATTTTGTCCATCTACTCAAAGACAAGAATGACCTCATAGATTGACGATGTTGTCAGTTCAAAAATACTCTTATTGATAAAGTAAAATTTAATGCTTTATTTTACAATGATGTAATAAAAAAAAAAAAAAAAACTTTTAAGAAAGAGAAAAAACTGAATTTATTTATCAATAAAATGAAATTTGCATAAATTTCTGAAAAAATATCTCTGTTATTTTATGAGACAGGAAAGTTACTGCTTTTTTTTTTTTTTTTTTTACCTCAACAACTCATAGCAAACGAAAACTTCCGAAAGAAATAAAATTATGATCAAAATTTTACTTATGTTGTCTCTCTACATGAGTAAAGAGAATTGTCTGTCTCTCCCTGTGTGTCTGCGTGCACTCTGGACAGTTTCACAAATAAAAAATTAGATACCATTATTTTAATATAGTATTTTTTTTAAATAGGTAAAATGAATATCAACGATTCATGAAGTGAAAATTTTCAATATAAAAATAGTAGTATCAAAATTTCCTTTTGTAAGAACTTGGCTCTGAAGCTAAGGCCTTTGATTACAGAGCTACAAAATGTGACAAAGGTATAGTATAGTTTGTGTACTGCAAATGCGCCCTTCATCGAGATTTTTTTTTTCTTTTTTTAAATTTTGATTCAGAATATCTCCTCACCCCGCCCCCATCTCCTCAAATTTTTCCTTTTCCTAAATTTTATTCAAATTGCCTGGTTTTTATTTTTAATCGTCTCCATTCCTTAGCAATGGTTACTAGCTTATTACAGCTACTACATAGCAACGCTTTCTCTGTCTGATGATGCCTTTTAAAAAGCGAAGCTATCGACAGATTTTTATTTTAATTGAACAAAATACGATATTTTATTTCAATAGTTGCCTCTTCAAAACCATTTTTTATTTGGAAAATTAAAAATTTCTTTGAAAGGGAAAAACGTTTATCAATTTTTTTTTTCTTCTTTTCTTTTGGTATCAAATGTCAGTATAATAAAAATAATTAAACTTATTACATTTTTAACTTTATTAAAATGTTCAACAATTAAGTTCATGTATAAGAACTGTTTGTGGTTCGAGTTAAAGCGCTATCACAAGCAATGGGGACTCGGATCCGACATTGGAAGAAAGTCACTGCCATATTTTGCGTGACTTTAATGAATTTATATATATATGTATAAAGTGATGTACAAAAAATTAGTGATTCAATTTCTTCGAAAATTCATTTTTATGTAGTAACCAGTGAAACATGCAAAGCCTACTGGTTCTTCATTAAATTATAATAAGTGGCATTTAAATAAACGCTGTCAAGATAAATTCGATAAAATACGTGTGTAAAATTCTATTTATGGTTTGAAGAAATTGGAAATTTACGTACTTAAATTATAAGAAATGATAACGACTTTAGAAGTAGTGCTCTTTCCACAGTTGGCTTCAGAGCATGCCCAGTTTCAAATATCACGCTACGCCACTGGTCTCGAATAATCCAGATCCAAAGAGTTTTATTGCAGTAACATTTTATTTTATACACAAAGAAGACAAGATTAATAAATACACATCTAAGGACAGAACAACATTAATAAATAAACATATGAGGAGATGTCCAACCCATTAATGCCTAGCGTCCTTTTTTAGGGACGGTGAAGTTGTACTAATTTAATTAAACTGGTAAAATTATACTGTAATAATTGTACTAATGTATTCATATGCTTTTTTTAAGCATGAGAATAGAGTAGTACAATTTTTAAGTTGAAATGGTTATGTAAGATAGAAGCACGTTTTTCGAATCGTCTCTGAAGAGGGACGCCAGGCATTAATGGCTTAATAAATACACGTCTAAGGACAAAGCACTAATAAATACACATATATCTTTAATACATGGTATGTATTACACAGCATTAATAAATACACATCTAAGGACAAAACATTAAATACACATATTAGAATGCAATCTTAAAACACCTATAAAGTCTCTCGACTTTCAACATTATTCACAAATACACATTTCACAAATCTTTAATAGAAAAACATAGCCCTGTGCATCGTACAGTGAAATAGGAAAAACTGCCCAAGAAATTAATTTGTTGAGTGTGAAGAGTGTCGGAAAAAAATATTTTTCCAGCACTTGTACTTTTTTTCATTCCATGAAACTTTTTCATATTGGGCGTGTTCAGTAGAGCGCCCGATCCACGACCGGTCGAAAGATTCCGAGCCAAAGCGTTCAGTGGTGTCGACCGATCGAGAGCGATCCAGAGTCACATCGTTCAGTGGAATGGACCGATCTCGACCGGTCGTGGATCAGAAAGCCCAGAAAAATTTCTTGATCCATTGGGTCACGTGATGGATCAAATGCGCAATAGGTTGAAAATCAGGCTCTGATTGACATTACGCAGTGAAAACCTGAACAATGAACACCTGTTTTTGACAATGATTGTTTATTTGATTAGCTGAGGATTAATACAGATGTACCTATTTATATGCATTGTTTGTGCTGTAGAAAATAAGGTAAGTAATTCCATAAAATGCTAAACTATATTATGTTTATTTATTTATTGTGTAAAAAAGATTTTTTACGTAATAACGATTTTCGATACGTAATTTTTTTTATTGATGAACGTAACATTCAAACATAAAATTAAAACAAAAATTTACACAATTTTAATTGAAACAAAAAAAAAAAATATATATTTTTTTTTTAATTCGGACGCTATCATATTTTGTTAATTTAATATATAAAAATAAGCTGGGAAGAATTATATTTCTTTTTTTTTTTCAGACAAAGCTTTTCATTCATGCGATTGTTTTTTGTTTACAAATAGAAAAGTTTGTAAACGATTGTATTTTTTACCTTTAAAACAATAAGTTAACTATAAGTAAATAAATTAAAATCCTTCCACATATTTTTAATTTAGGTAAAAATAAGTTTAAGATGTCAATTATTAAATTTAATAAACCAAACAGACTGTAAAAAAAGTAGCTATAAAATTATGCAGTGTTGTTTACATTGCTAGTTTATTTTAATATTCAGTCGGTAATAAGAGAAAAAGCTCTTTATATTGATTCATAAATCGAAGAAGAAAGTAAGATTATTTTTTATATAAATCCATTACTGAACAGCATATTTTATATAATTTATTTATTTATTTATTTTTTTTTTCAAAAACGTTTTTGTTGTACATTTCTGTTCATAATAAAATTCGAAGAGAAAGAAAGGTGTTTTAAGTGCTCATTTAAGATAAATCTACTCTGCTCCTTTAAAAATAAATGTAACGTAACATTCTTAACATTTTCATGATTAAAATTTATACGTGAATTTAGAAAAATCATAACCAAAGTAATGTATATTAGTAATTTGTCAGTACAATCAATTAATAGCTTCTTATTTTTTGTTAGCAGAGTACAGAATTCTACATTAATAAGAAAGAAGTAAAACTGTTATTACATAAAAGATCTTTCTTTCTTTTTCTTTTTTTTTTTTAAAAAAAAAAAAGAAAAAACGTAATATAGTTTAGCATTTTATGGAATTACGTATTAAAAGTCCAGACAAAATAAACAGAAATACAATAACTTGCTAATTGCTAATACAGGTCAAATTAGATAGATGGCGCTGCTCCTATCACGTCAAAATTTTTCCAAAGCGTTCAGTAGATTCCTGGCCCGATCCAAGACCGGTCCAGGATCAGTGACGTCATCGCCCGGTCGAATTGATCCATCTCGGGCGCTCTACTGAACACGCTCTTAATCACACATCTTATTCACTGTCATTTTTTATTTACTTGCGTCACATAATAGGCTGGGATTGCGGTGCCTCGTTCTTAAGTCTGATCTTAAATCCTACGAACTTTCGTAGAAGGGCGTGGTTAAGAACGATCTTAACTTGGTATTCCGGTGCCTCAAGCGTAAGTCCTCCGCGTGTCCTCGTAAGAGAAAGCCAGCCAGCCAATGGGAGACGCAGAGCGAGCTATGTTGTGATTGCGCGCGCATCCAGTTACGATTCGACTTAAGATAGCTCTGAGGTCGTCGTAAGATAGCGAGTCACTGCAATACGACTTGCGTTTTGTTTACATCTTAAGGCTTGGTTTGTGCGTAAGATAGTGCTGAGCGAGGCACCGCAATCCCAGCCATAGCAGATAAAAATAGTGCACTTCTCACGAATGATTCATTTCAAAGGATAATTGCACTGGTATTATGGTAACTATAATAACTTCTTTCTAACGATATATTTTTCATTAACATCTAGATCTTGATATATCCTCGTACCTTCCTAGTAAGATGTTTCAACAATTACCATATATTAAAAAAAAGAAAAAAAAAAAAAAAAACTTATTTGAAATATAAAATTTTATTTTTTTAAATGAACATGTGAATGTTCATCCCGATAAAAGAAAAAAATCCTTTACAAAATAGTTCACTATACAATCTCTAGAGAATATTATTTAGAAAACACTACGACTTTTGCGCTGAATGAGTGCGTAGATGTTTATTTAGACTATCCTTATAAGCATATTTTTTAAGACAGACGTCACACTCGTACAGCTTCTCCCCTGAATGAGTGCGTGCGTGTCTCATTAGATCATGCCTTTTAGAAAATCTTTTTTGACAAATTTCACACACATGTGGCTTTTCCCCTGTATGAGTGCGTAAATGATTGGTTAGATTAACGTTTACAGAAAATCTTTTAGAACATACTTCACACACGTACGGCTTTTCTCCTGTGTGAGTGCGTTCATGTCTAATTAGATCATCCTTTTTAGAAAATCTCTTGCTACATAAATCACACGCATATGGCTTTTGTCCTGAATGAATGCGTAGATGTAAATTTAGATATTCCATTCTAGAAAATTTTTTAGAACATACTTCACAGGCGTATGTTTTTTCTTCTTTGTGAATGAGCAAATGTCTTTTCAAACAATCGTTAGAAAAAAATTTTTTACAACATACTTTACACTCGTATGGCTTTTCTTCTGAATGAGTGCTTAGATGTCTGTTTAGACTACATTTTACAGAAAATTTTTTCGAACATATTCCACACACGTACGGCTTTTCATCTGTATGAACGCGCCGATGTGTAATTAGATTCCCCTTTAGAGTAAACCTTTTTGAACATACTTCACACACGTATGGCTTTTCGTCTGTATGAATGCGTAGATGTGTAATAAAATTTCCTTTAAGAGAAAATCCTTTAGAACATACCTCACACACATATGGCTTTTCCTCTGCATGATATTGCGGATTAATATTGAGATCCATTTTGATGTTTCAAGTAATTCTTTACGAATTTTTTTTTTTGTTTGTTTGTTTGTTATATGAGAAATGACGATATTTTCTAGAAAATAGTTAGGAGTAAAATTCTTTCTGGTAAAAATCTTGGCGCTTTATTGCAAATTTGGCGGACGCAAGCACAAAATAGCATATGTAAACATTTCAAATCAAACTCACAAATATATTTTTTTTTCTTAGCTTAGTTACATTCCTGTATTATACATTCCTGATAGCCAAACCAACAATAATCCAAAACTTGTAAATGAATCTCGAGAACAGAAGACTGTATATTTTCAATTATGTAATATCAATATTTACAAAACATAACCTACACTACTGATATTGATATAGCCGTAACTTTATAAATTAAAAGAAGAATAAAGGCTATATACGCATATGCAGCTGAAATATTAAGTATTATTAAATGTAAAATTGCAATTACTTGGAATTTCTACTAATTACCGACATAACTCTTCCCAGGAGCAGGAGCCTTATTACTCTTTCCAAATGCCAAATCTCTGGATCTGTACACTTTGGTTGCCATAAATGGTTGCATTCTACTTAGTTAACTTATGTTTCGATAGATTATCGATCTATTACAACAACGTATTTCATATTTTAATTCTTCACTTATGAACGAATTCAAATATTTGTTAACTAGCATTCTTTTTTATTAACATCTGAACAAATGAAGTTATTTTAACTTTGTCGAATACTCATACAGTTTCTGTATGCAAGCTCTTTAAAATAATAATTGGTAATATTTGGTGACTTCTACCCGTTCTACCTTTTAAAAAAATGTTAAAAAATAGATAGACACATTATAATTATTGCAAATGCAGTAACCCAAATAATAATTACTGCGTCATGCGTTTATATAAACATATAACAACATGTAGAGCCTACCTACACTTTATTACTTTTTCGTTTTTTTTTTTTTCGTTTTTTTAATTTTATTTTACAATCTTTTGCCCCCCCCCCTTCTTTTTCCCTTATATTTTCGATTATTCCTCTTTTGCAACAAGAATTTCAACCAAATAAATATTCTTTAACTACGGAATATTCCATATTTGGCAGAAATCGCCAACGATACAACAGTGCTAAAAATCTGAGCTTGCCAAGAAAGGATGTGTGTATGGTATGTGGAAGCAGCAATTCTTATTTACATGCTGCTCTTTAATAGTCAAATTTTATTTCTCTCTTTTTTATTATAATTAATTCATAACATTTTATTTGTTTCATTAAACTTTAAACTTTGGTAAATTTTGTTGGAATTCTAAAATTATTGAAATGATGCATTCACTTTCAAAGGTAACTCCTTTATTTTTATGATTTTCATAAACTAATTTTCATTATTATTTGTAATGATTAACATGAAATAGGATAGGAAAAATTCTTAAATATTTTAAGTCGTTTCTTTAAGATCACCACCGTCGAGAACACCATAAAGTTCACTCTCTTATCTCTAAACGTGTACTAAAAGTAGATAACGACTGACGACTACAATAAGAGCAATGACTTTTAACACGTGTCAAAGCAGGAGATTTTACTGCCCAAGACATTTAACGTGGGAGTTATTGAAAGCAAACGTCGTACAGCGAATCAGTCAAACTTTCTTGCGAGGGCTTTGAGACTTTATTCCATACTCACCAACATTTTGAAAAACTTTTCACTGTATAATTTTTATTATTTGGGGTGCTTTTGTAAGAAAATGGCAAACTGGAAGCTAGAATATGTAAAAAATAAGAGAAATATTGCGGAAAAAAAAAGAAACAGAAACTGATTGTTTTTATTGATTTTCTTTTGTTTTCTGGACACAAATCCCCTCAAATTTCCTCCTTATTACAAATGTTCGTGTTTTAGAACTTTCTACCTCTGTAGCTCCTCAGGTCAGAAGACATTTAACGGTTAAAATAAATAATCACTTTTCCTCTCCAAATCAAACTGATTACCAAACAATGATAAAACTGAGGGAGGGGGTGTATCTTGAAAACGGTGGGTGATTGGGCAAAATGGGCGTCCTATTCGGATTCAGGAGGTCATTTTACATAAGAATATGCTGAAGGCAATTTTCATGCCGAGCAGTGTAATCAGTTGTTTAGTAATCTAACATAATTTTATGACAAATCAATTGATCATTATAAATGGAAAAGATTGATTAATTCAATAATATTTTTCTTTTTTAGGTGCAAGAAGCATGCCAGATACACAATTTCAAGAGTGTGTGTATACAAGAAAGAGATAAAATTTTCGATGTTATTCGTTACTTAGTTATCTGATAACATGATTCGAAAAAGATTTTGTATCATCAATAAGAAGAGCTTTACTTTTGTGATGAGTCTCCTTCATAAAATAATACCATTGCCCTCATCCATTCATTTGTGGGATATACTTTAAGGATTTTTTTTAATCAAAATGGATCCAAATATTAATTCTGAATGTCCTACAGAGGAAAAACCATATAAGTGTGAATTATGTCCCAAAACATTTTCTCTAAAGGGAATTCTGATTAGACATTTGAGATTTCATATCGGGGAAAAGCCCTATGTGTGTGAAGTATGTTCTAAAAGCTTTTCATTAAAATGCAATCTAAATACACATATACGCACTCATACTGACGAAAAGCCATACATATGTAAAGTATGCTGTAAGACATTTTCTCAGAAGTGTAGTTTAGACAAACACTTACGTACTCATACTAAGGAAAAGCCATATATATGTGAAGTATGTTTTAAAGGATTTTCTGCACAAGGCAATTTAAATACACATCTACGCATTCATAGAAAGGAAAAGCCATACGAATGTGAAATATGCTCTAAAAGATTTTCTGTAAAGTGCAATCTAGGTAGACATCTACGCACTCATTCAAATGTGTGAAATATGTTTATTCTAAATGATTTTCTGAAAAGATTGGACTTGGACCCTGTTTACAAATGCCACTCGTACAAAGATAATTTTGTATGCGTTAAGTATGTTTTCAAAGAAATTCCAGAAAGAATCCTATATAAAATCTAGTTTTATTTAGGGAAAAGTAAATACTTGAGTGAAATGTGTTGTAAAGTAATTTCTCTGAACAGACATTTGGTTTAACATCTACACGTTCATTGGAAGAACAGTTTAATTTTAAGCATACTTCAAGGAATTTTGTAGATCGTAGAAAAATATCAGTAGAAAATATCCCACATATAAGGAAAAAATAAATGTATGAGAGAATTTTTTTAGAAAGGACAAAAGAGATATTTAGAAAACTTTTTACGAATTCATTTCAAGGATATCTGAAGTGATTTATAAAGTGATATGACTTACTAGTTAATATGAGTAAGCTCAGCTAATGTCTAAAAACATATGTGTTTATTATAATCGATAATTTTCAGCAAAATATACGGATTTTTAAATCAAGTTTTCTCTATAATTAAGGGAACCTGGTACATTTGATTTGGCCCCATGGAATAGGTTTCATACAAAAGCTCATATTTCCATAGGTTTTTTTAATAAAATATATATTCAATATATATATATATATATTCAGATTTTAAATTTTTTACTTTTCCTCAATTTGCATTTTTTGATTAATCCATGCTCTTCAAAATGCAAGAACTAAATAAAAGAGTTACGGGGAAATTTTGAAATTTATTAATTAGTTTTTTGGGAAAAAATATACAGTGCATGCCTGTCTATGTCAAAATTTGAAATAAACCATTTTTGTTACGTTTACATGTTTAATACTTTTTCTTTTAAAGCTATTGCAAAATCCATTCTTAATTCTTTTACGTATGTTCCATTAAAGGGGAGTCATTTTTAAATATCTGTAGAAATTTAAGCATTTTCAAAAACATGAATTCATGAAAAAATGAAAATCGCGAAAACGCAATTCAAAGATCTCAAATCTGATTTAAAAAATGTAATAATAATAAGAATTGTTGCCTGTTTATATTTAATTAAACAAACCTAACATAGTTCAATTTATAAATAGTAAAAGAAAATATAAGAATTTCTATGAAACCTACATAAGTGTCAAAGACGCCAGATACCCTTAAGTCGAAAGTTTCCATATAAATATCTGTTATGCATTTAATAAAAGATGATTGGAATATTTGAAATAGGGATAATAATTTAAAATTTGCAATGTGTGATATTTACTTTTTACTAATCAACTCATGGAGAATGACTGCCAAAAATAAACTTCGGAAACTGACAGAAAACAGTTTCAGCTAGCTAGTAATTGCAATTAGTTCAATTATTTATTGTTTTTCTCATTAACATGCGATAGTAAGCGAACAATGTATTTTTTCATCCATACATTTGGAATAAAATTTAAATGATAAATATCTAAATTATCATAATTTTAAACTTTTATTTCATTAAATTTGTTCTCAACACTCTAAAACAAGCTATATTTAGCTAAAATATAAAATTTTACTTCAATTGATTAAACAATTGATTATTCAATAGATTAAACTATATCTATAATCTTGTTTAATATGTATGCGTAACGCTACCTCCCCCCTTCCGGAGGAAGTAAATTTTTCAGTATGGTTATCTTTCAAAGGAACTCGTCAATACCTTTAAAACGAACGACTGAAATGTCTGTCACAATTTAAAACAAAGGTATCGATATATATACATATATTTTTTTTTTCAATTCCCCCTCCCCCCCCCCCAAAAAAAAAAATTTAAATTTAAAACTATGTTTATAAAATTACAGATAAAGATCAGCAAGTATATATATCTTCAAAATCGTTTTTAAAAATTGTAAACACCCTGTTTTGTAAAACTTTTAAGTTGTTTTAGGTAAAACGGAAAATTATTAATAAGAAGAAGACATCATAAGGAAAGAAAAAAAAAAAAAAGTTTGAAATTGCACAGTTACCTTCCATAGCTTTTTAAAATAGACCTTTTTAAACATTACGTTTTCTAAATTTAATCAAGAACTTAAAAAATCATCTTTGCACTAAGTAAAATTATTTTTATAATTTATGTTTAATTATTAATGGGTAAAATGGTTATAATTATTATTATTATTGTGATTCATGTAAGTGACAATTACTGCATTAAAATATTGTAATTCATATTGTAATTTTAATCAGCAATGTTTTATTATTTATCCATTTATTTTATCATTATATGACAGTCTTGTTTCATTTTAAGGTTTTTATTATTATTTTCATTTTTATTAATGTAAAGTTCTTGTATGTTGGTTGGTATGTATTGGACTTCGTTTAAATTTCATTACACACTATATCCTACTTTTTTTTTGAACCACTGGCGACATTAAAATAATTTTTCTATTTAAATAATTATTATATATAATAAAGTAAATAGAATATACTATGCATGTTCAATAATCAATAACATATAAATAATTATGTTAGAAATTATAAATCTGTTATAATTCTGTTTATTGCGCATAAATTATTAAAATTTCACAATCCAGATTGAAATTAGTAAGTTTTACTTAAACAATTGGAAAAAAAATGTTAATTAAAAAAAGAGAGAGAGAGAGAAAGATTAGGCAATTGTTTCGATTTGCTTGAAGAAATTACTTACAGGGCACATGTGCAAGGCAAGAGAGTACACAATTTCATGAATAAACCTACTATTTATTCATTCAGTACATATTGTTTGCAGATCTTTTTTTAAATGTGTAAAAAGTGAAACTATTAAGAAATGTACCAACGAGCAACGATATCATTTCATACATTATGTGTTGTTTTTGTTACCATGCACATGCATATAAAAATGCTTTAAACTTTTATTAATTTATTTTTAATATTTAGAAGTGGAAATGAAGGAAATCCAGAATTCTGAAGGCAAAGATAGTGACATAAAATTAGTTGATGTTTTCCCTGGTGTTAATAAAGATGAACATTCATCAACATATGGTAATAATTCATCAAATGTGAACGCTGTACAGGACAGTTTTGATCTTGATTTAGGAAGATGGGTTGGACTAAGACTCCTATATGATCTAGGTAGGACATTCCGCAGCTTTAAATACATGTAACAGAATGAAAATTTTGAAATGTTGTTGGATACCGGGAAAAGATTACGATTTTTAGATGACACCGAAAGTAAACGAAAATTGAGATATGAATGGTTGAGTGAGTACAAACCTTGGCTCACTTATTCAAGAATGCTAAAAGGAGCACTATGCTTATTTTGTACATAGATATAGTAATAAGACATAGATTGATCAGCGGGGGCAAAAAAATACCTTTTTTTCTCAGGGAAAGACGGCCATTTTACTCTCTTTTGGATGTCTTTTCCCGAGTGAATATACACTGGAATACGCACAGATAATTTAGCAAATAAAATTTATGAATAATTTATGTACTACAGATGAATGAAAAACTCCAGATACTCATTTTTCTTTCTCTCTTTTCTTTTCTTTTCTTTTTTTTTTTTTTTTGTTGTATGGAATAACGACATTTAAATAAATTTATCGTTTCCGTTTTACTATTTCTGTCTGGTTAGTGGTTTTTTTTTTTTTTTTTGTCGAAAAAACTATTGGACGTATCCTCATCTTTTGAGATATTCGAGTTAACCCTTTAACTGCCAATAGCAATACAGTCGATAACAAAAGTGTCCGAACACTAGCAAAAATTCCTATGTAAAAAAAGTACACTTTATACGGTTTTGGTTAATAAAATCTTATCGAATCGTGTTCTTAGACTGACCAATCTTCAGGAAAATTTATGTTAACCTTTTAACGGCCAGTCACAACATATAGCAGAAATTGGGTTTACTCGGAAATGGAACGCGGACAGGTGGGCAAGCAGACAGGCAGAAAAACTAATTAATGTCATAATATTTTCTAAAACCTTGTTCGAAACTGAAAGAAATGCTTAACACAACTAAAAAAGCAATTCTAGCAATTTCGAATTATAGCCCCTAATATGAACGATATTCGACTAAACTTGCATTCAGTTGGACTTTGACCTAAACTGGTGCTGATTAGATTTGGGAACCAATCGCTCAACAGGTGGTGCTGGCCATTCTATTTTGTTTCTTTCTAAGTACTTAACATGACAGTATAGGACAATATTTCATATAAATGTACATAATGTGAGTTATTTTTAACGCATGAATGTAAAATTTATATGAATTATTGATAATAGTAGTAATAAACTTGAAAAAAAAAAAAAAATGTGTGCATGTAGGAGCATTACTTTCCTCCTGGGAGGGAAGAGCCCTTCCCCCGGGACCTGTGTAAATTTTTAATGTGGATATTTTAGAAAGAACTCGTCAATATTTCTAAAACGAATGGTTGAACCATAGATCTGTATTAATTTAAAACAAGGCCACCGATTTCTTTTATTTTTAATGTTAAATACACACATATATATATACAGTCAAACCCCGATTTAGTGCCATCATCGGTACGCATAATAATATGGCGTTATAACGGATATGGCGCTATATCGAATTATAATCCTAACTGTGTAAATGAAATAAAATTAAATATTCCCTTACCTCATTATATTACAAGCATTAGAAAATTTGAGGATCATAGCACTGAATATGTGATAACTAGTATTTTATTTCGATCTGCGTAGTTATTATATTTACGCAGGAGAAAAATGTTTTAAAATACTAGCTTGACTATTATTATTATTATTATTTTATTTTTTTTGTACGGAAATTTTTTTAATGTGTTTTTCTAAAATTAAAATATTATTAAAATCATCTTTTTATCGGTGGAATTTTTTTCTAAATATATCAATTGTTTGTTAATGCAGTCTTTTGCTTCGTCAGATTTAATTTTTTCTTCTTCAATCTGAATTTCCTCTTCAGATGAATCCGAATTTGGGTCGTTATTTGTTATTAATTCAACAATTTTCTCTCGACTCATTTCTTCAAATGCTGGAACATCTTTGTCTACATTAATATATTCAGCTGCAGTGAGAGGATGCTGCATGCAAGTTAAATTGTTTATATCATGTTATAAATCTTTAATTTCTGCAGTTCATCACTAGATTTTTCACTATTTTTTTAAGGCTGCATGGCTCCATCAGTTAACAATAATCTCCGTAGAAACTTCCTCCCACGCTTTTGTCATCATCAGAATCGAATCTTTTAGGGAAAGAGCAGAAAAATCATTTTTACTGATACGGTCAAACAATGTGTCTGATATGTTTCCAGTAATGAGCTTTGAAAAAAATTATGATTCTGGCATCTAAAGGTTGTAAAACACCAGTGCAATCAGAAGGTAAACATTGAAATCGGATATTGCTGACTGGAGTTACTTTATAACAGAATGCATTATCTAATATCAATACCTGACGTGTTTTCTTCCTCATTTCAATATTAAATTTCACTAGCCAGTTTTGAAATAAAATTGCAGTCATCCATGCTTTATTGCTATTCACACAATCCACATATAAAGCAGGATTGGAATTTTTAAAGAAACTTAGCTTAGCAGTTTTACCAATAACAGTTAATGGTCGTTTGTCAGATCTACCAACATTCGTGCAAAACACAAGCGATACACAATCTTTAATTTTCTTACATTCTTTAACAGATCTAATTGATATTGTTTTGTCGGGTTGCAAACGATAAAATAAACCGCTTTCATCCATAATATAGACATGAGCAGGTTCATACTCTGAAATAACAGCATTTAATTTTTCCTGCCTCTTACCGCAGAAACATTTCTTCTGTGTTTTATCAGCCCATGATACTAAGAGTTGGAATGCGTCAAAAGAGGGACAATAAGCATAGCGCTTGCCTAAAAAAAAAAAAAAAAAAAAATGTTAATTTTAACAAAAAAATATAATTTTTTGGAAAACGTTGGTTGGCGCTACATTGAGTTGGCGTTATAACGGATACTTTACATTATAGAACCTATTCAGAAGATTTGTTCACCCGTACATGTGGCGGTTAAACGGGTTTGGCGGTATTTCGGGGGGCGTTATATCGGAGTTTGACTGTATATATATACAGTCGAACCTCGCTAACGTGAATTACTTTTAGCATGAACTGTTACCACAATCCCCGTCAAAATGAAGATTACTTTAGTTATATGATGATCAGATATCTGATAGTATGAACTACTTATAACATTAACATATTTTTGATCCTCCTTGAAATTCACGTTAATAAGGTTCGACTGTATATCTTTTCATGTCTGCACAAAAATGATTTTTTTCAGCATTTATTATTATACTACTTTAAGAAAAAAATTGTCTGCATTCATCATTGATAATATCTTTAATAAATTATAACTTAATAAATAATTTGTATTGCATAAATTTGTATAGGATTATATATAGAAGAAAGTCTTGTGGTAATATTAGTTATAATATATTAAAACAAGCGGACTTGACCTCTGCCGCTGCTAACTACATTTAAAAGAATTTTGAAAATTCGATATTATTTACTAAAATAAAAACTTAAAAAATATTAAAATTAAAAAAAAAAAAGTATTCCATTAAAAACCAAAACAGTATTTAAATCGTAATAATAACAAAGCAACTGATTATAAAAAATCATATTTTTCATAAATTAGTTAAATTTCACTTACTTATGAAAACTTACGAGTATTCCACTTCCTTTCATAAATGTATTTGTACAATTAAAATCCGCGCAGTATTTCTGCATTTTCAATATATATCAACATTTTATTCCATTATTGTTTCCCAGTTTTATACTCTGTCATGGCTGATGCAAAAAAAACTTTTTCGGCATCAAAAATCTTTGCACGTTAACATAGGGATGATAGATCTATATATATTACTATATCTATGATTTTGTATCCTTCCCCCCCCCCCCTCGCCATTGCGTCAGTGAAAGGTGTCTTGGGAACTTTTATAATAAAACCTTTCACTAAATATCACGTCATTCACGAAGCATGTAAAAATCATATTTCTTTGAAATTCCACAAAATTAGCAACGAAAAACCTCCTTGAAAACCAGCCTGATAATAATCTTTTAATGTCAGGTCGCAAAAAAATGATTGAAAAAAACCGAAACATTTTGTTAGCAATATTTTTTTATGGTGAAAGCTATGGAATTGGAAGAAGGCAATTTCCAAGATCTAGTGAAATTATGAATAGAAGCTGGAGATGACATATTAAAAAATCATCTCGAAAAAGGCAGTAAAAATGCCACATGTATGTCTCCACAAATTCAGAACGAACTGATAAAATTGTGCGGCTTAACAGTAAAAGAAATTTTAACGCTAGATGCAAAAAAAAATGCTTCTGCTTATAGTATAATGGCGGATGAAACGTGATATAGCAGAAAAAGAGCAATTATCAATTGGTGTACGATTTTTGGAGGGAAAAAAAGTAAGCATTCGCGAAAAGTTTTTAGTATTTGTTGAACTAAAGGCTATGGATGCTAAAACAATTGTAATAACAATTGATAATTTTTTGACTGTTGAAGGATTTGATTCTGATAAATGCGTTGGGAAAGGATATGACGGATGTTCCACAATGGCAGGAAATATTGGAGGAGTACAGAAAATATTGCTTAACTTGTAAATCGCGTTCCAGAAATCAGAAACACTATCGCAGCAATAAAATATATTATTAACTTTTTCCGTGAATCAGCTTTTCGACGAAAATATGTCCCTAATATTTCAGCGTTATGTGAAACTCGGTGGTCGCAAAAATACAAAAGCATCGCAGTTTTCAAAGAGCACAATGTAGCCATATGTGAAGCTTTAGAAAAATTATCAACTGAAGGTAACACTGCCACCAGAAAAACTGCTTTCCAGCTTCATTAAATCTTGGTTGCGTTCAACAATGACAGAAAATCGTTTGAATGCATGTTAAGTGTGCATCGAAAATTAGTCAATGAAAAAAAGCTGAGATTAAAGATAAAGTTCTTAATAGATTTAGTTCTGAAAACAGAAGAATGCTTTTATTATAACTTAAACAATGAATTCATTTTTCTTTTCAATATGTATGTATATATTACTGTTTTAATTTGTACGAATATATTATTATGTATGTATATATTACAGTTATATATATGTATTTTTTTTTTTTTTTTCAATATAAAATTGTTTAAAATATGTCAGCATATTCAAGAACTCAAATTCGTTTAAAGCTCCTCTCCACATTTTAAAATTTGCCGTCTCATATCACCAAATCCCTTAATTATCCTATGAGGAAATATGTAACAAAAATTACTCATTACATTAACATTTTAGAATTCCATTTTCCCATCTATATATTAATTTGAAACATGTTTTTGTCTGTCTCCACTATATTGAGAGAACTACTTGGTGTAAAAATTTGGTTGAAGTGCCTAAAAAAAGGTCTTGGTCTGTAGATGTGCTATGAAAAGAGAAAAATAAAAAAAAGTCGAACGGTTTCCCCCCACACACACGGGTTAAAAACACGTTTACGAGCTTAACTAAGCTCCAAATTACTTCACGGTAAAAAAATTGTACATATGAGGACTAGAGTCGAATACTAAAAAATCCCTTTCTGCGAATTTGGAATTTTCGATTTTAAAGGGGGAAAAAAGGGGGAAAGTAGATTTGGAGGGGGGGGGGAATTAGTTTGAGAGGGAAATCCGTTCTAGACCCACATATGTAGCACCTCATTTAAAAGGTCTTGAAATTTCATGTCGATTGAGGATGTTCGTATGCAATATACTGCGCCCCCTGGTGATTAAAAATGGAACTAGGTGATTTTGCAGTCGACCCTATCATGTTACACCTTATTTTAAAGGTCTTGGTATTTCCTGACCGTTGGTGTTGTTCGTATAGAACACGCTGTGCCCCTGGCGGTGGAAAGTGCAACTAAAGGATTTTGCAGTTGACACCTTAGACAGTTGACACCACCAGTGACACCTTATTTGAAAAGTCTTGGAAATTCAAGGCGATTGGTGATGTTCGTATACAACATACTGCACCCTCTGGTGGAGAAAAGTGGATTTTGCAACGCGTGTGTAGCATGCATGCCTGCTATACAGGGCAGCAGCCACAGGCAGAGGTAACACGAGTCAGAGGTTCGCTCGGTTCAAGGTTCAATTTTGAGAAATTTTTCATGTTATTAGCGGCCTGTATATACGCTGCTGCAAGCACCGGGTCACGAGCCCGAGTTCCGTTCTGTTTGAGTTTTTTTTTTTTTTTTTTTTTTTTTTTTTTTTTTTTTACAGATTTTTTTTTTTTTTTTTTTTTTTTTGTGATGCTTTCATTTAAAAGTAGAAATTCAAACAAAATCGAGTTAAAGATATAAAACCATACAATTTTAAGGTTCATTTAAGGTTATTATCATGGGGCGGGTTCGTTTGGTTCCAGGTTAATTTTTTGAAATTTTTTTATGTTATTAGCGGCCCGCGTATGTGCTGCCGTAGGCACCGGGGTCACAAGGCAGAGTTTTGTTCGGTTCGAGGTAATTTTTTTTGTTACAGCTGATCATTTTTTTCGTGATGCTTTCATTTAAAAACAGAAATTCAAACAAAATCGAGTTAAAGATATAAAACCATACAATTTTAAGGTTCATTTTAGGTTATTATCATGGGGCGGGTTCGTTTGGTTCCAGGTTAATTTTTTGAAATTTTTTTATGTTATTATCGGCCCGCGTATATGCTGCAGTAGGCACCGGGGTCACAAGGCAGAGTTTCGTTCGGTTCGAGGTAATTTTTTTTGTTACAGCTGATCATTTTTTTCGTGATGCTTTCATTTAAAAACAGAAATTCAAACTAAATCGAGTTAAAGGTATAAAATCATACAAATTTAAGGTTCATTTAAGGTATCATGGGCCCGGGCAACACCTGGCGGGTTCGTTCAGTTCCAGGTTAATTTTTGGGAATATTTTTATGTTATTAGCGGCCGGCGTATGCGCTGCCGCAGGCACCGGGGTCACAAGGCAGAGTTTCGTTTGGTTCGAGGGTTTTTTTTTTTTTTTTTTTTTTTTTGTTACAGCTGATTATTTTTTTCGTGATGCTTTCATTTAAAAACAGAAATTCAAACTAAATCGAGTTAAAGGGATAAAATCATACAAATTTAAGGTATCATGGGTCCGGGTGACACCGGGCGGTTTCGTTGGGTTCCATGTTAATTTTTGGGAATATTTTTATGTTATTAGCGGCCGGCGTATGCGCTGCCGAAAGCACCAAGGTCACAAGGCAGAGTTTCGTTCGGGTTGAGGTAATTTTTTTTTTTTTTTTTTTTTTTTTTTTTGTTACAGCTAATTATTTTTTCACGATGCTTTTATTTAGAAATAGAAATTCAAACAAAATCGAGTTAAAGATGTAAAACCATACTAATTTAAGGTTATTACCATGGGCCCGGGAAACGCCGGATGGATCAGTTAACATGTAGTCTTAGTATTAAACGAAATAGATAATGAAAGATAGGAACTGTTTATTTGGAGTCAGTTTGACGTCACATTGACTGTACTTTGTAGAAAGTGATGTCATATATATTATTATTTATAAGTATTTATAAGCATATCTATTTATAAGCATTTTTCTGACTTTCTTTTTTTTTTTTAAGTGAAATGTCGTAAATTATATTAGATGTTTTAACTTGAAATATATTTAAATAATAATGCGACGTTTTTTGAAACATTACGGTCAATAAAATGATCGTCGAATTCGACGGGTTCCAGCTAGTTTAAAGTAACCCAAACTTTTAAATTTGTTCTTCTTTTTTAAAAATTTAATTTTTTAATTTTTGATATTTTATTTTGAAAACTTTAAAGTGCGAAAAATGAATTTAGTTTGTTTTTTGCAATTTTTGAGTTTAAAAAAAAATAATAATAATGCAGAAAACAAGATTAAATTTAAAGGTTGGGAAATTTCTGAATATGAAAACATAATATATATATATATAATTTTATTAATAAATTTTCCCATAAAATAACACTGGCTTTGGCTTCCAGTTACGACAGATAAAGAGCTTATTTGCTTATTCAATATATATAACTGTACCAAATTATGAAAATTAATAACACATCTAAAAATCATGTAAAACTTTTTAAAAGTTATAAAATAAAGTAAATTTTCACTTTCCCACAGTTGGTAAACCATTTTTGCAAGAATTAAAAATGCAATTATAAAATTTAATGTATTAGGAAAATTAATAATTCATCTAAAAATCATGCAAAACTTTTAGTTATAAAATAAAGTAAATTTTGATTGTCACACAGTTGGCAAATCCTTTTTGCAAGAATTAAAAATGTAATAACTAATCCATTAACTTCAAAATTTAAAAATCTGAAAAATGAATTAATAATATTTTTTCACCATTTTTGTGTTTTTTTTTTTTTTTTTTTTTATCATCACCATGAGTACAAACGTAGGATTGAAATTGTGTGTTCGTACTTTATTGTTTAATGCCTATATTCTAATATTAATAATAAGGATTTTCTATTTCTCTGTCAATTGCTTTTGTCCGATTCGAATGTTTACTGTAATTTGGATATGCTTACGTTTAATCACTCACAGGTATGTACAATATATTTATATCAGTTATACAGTTATAATTATACCAAACACATTTCTGCTTATTATGGTTAAAGGTCTTATTTCAAAGATGTTTTCAAGTTAACCCGACTCACCCAAACCTCACCCGCAGAGGAAAAAAAAAAATCAATTAACCCGACCCGCAAGAAGAAAAATTTAGTCGACCCGACCTGAAGGTAGGGTCGGATTCTAAAAAAATCGGGTTACCCGACGCGATGCGGATATCTATATCAAGGTAGGACAGCAATAATGTTTGCACCCCCCTAAGGCTCCTATATATCAACACCAACTGTAATAATGGCTCCGAGCTGAGCTCTACGTCACAGAAGATCGGCCGATTTCATCCAATCAACGCGATACAACATATATCATAGGAACTGTTGACTGGATAAAATCGGCCGATCTTCCATGACGTAGAACTCAGCTCGGAGGCATTATTACAGGAGGTGTTGTATATATACGAGCTGGCGCATCAGGCATTTTGTTGCCTTAGTGTTACCACATGTACCCAGCGCGTTTCTCTGATAAACAAACGGCAAACATTTTTTTTTTTTATCATCTTACATTACTTTAGAGTAACTTGTTTTATTATATTTCATAATTTTAGCTAAGTAAATTATGATATGGAAGTTTGTTTAGCGATAGACTGCTATAATCATTCAAGAAGTGAATATAAAGTGTTCACAGACCTTCTATTACTGTGTATTTGAGTTTTGGCGATATTTTGTAAAAGAAACAGAAACCACCTTAACAACACATCTTACCCCAGTTCCAGTACATCGATAGGATATCTTCAAAATAATATGACATCCTGAAAATGTACTGTGAAAAACAATGTGTTTTTAGGAATATTATTGTTGCTTATTGCTCTTATCTTGACCGGATTAGCTTCCGATCAAGATTTCTTTAAATCATTAGAGAAGCGATAAGGACGCCAAGCGGAAATGCTGTCGTCTTCGGAGGCAAAAAAATGGCGGTGATGCGCCGGCCTATTATTTTATTTAGGGGCTCTACACCCCCCCTAGCTTGGATGCTGCCTACGCCCATGTTTATGTGGTAGTAAAAATAATTGTCTCATTAGAACCGCATGATTTTAGTATGACTCATTGACCTCGCGATAAGTTATTTTCACTTAGGCAGCTTTCTGTAGAGGTGAGATTTAAAAAAAATGGTTTTCTTCAGCACCTAAGTTATTTATTTTGTATTCATATGAACATTATTAAACTTAAGAAGTATAACCTGTTGTTTCAAGGATTTTCTAATGTTAAATTTCCTCAGTAGCACAGAACATTATTTTTAAATTACGCAGATGTCACATATATTTTATTTTAATTATATATATTACAGGTAATTATAATTAAGAAAATCTTCTTACCTGTATTCATCAATCTAGCATCCGTTCTTTATATTCTTGTTTAGACTGCTAAATCATTGTAATACTCTTCTATAAAGAAATATGTATTAGATTTCAAATAATTTAGCATATAACTAATTGATGACATGGCCTTTTGCTTTTTAATCGAAATTTAATGAAAAAATTAAGAAAAGAAAAAAGAACATAAATTTGAATTACGGAGCTAATAAACGCTCCGAACATTAATAAATCTACATTGCTACTACAGATGAAAAGATTACATGTACACTGATGCAGGTGCAAGCGGTTTCGTAGGCATGCGCAAATGCCTTATTTATTTGACTTCACAGTTCGAATCGAAAGTAGAATGTTTTGATAGTCTGTGAAATATATATATTGGGCAGATAATTATTATATTTTACAACACTCCACCTTGCACAATATATATTAGGTCTTCATTAGTTGCAGTTTATCTCTGTGTTTTATGAATGCCGCTTTAGGTAGTGCTTTAGTAAGCACATCGGCAGTCATATCCTTGCTTGAGATATATTTCAATTTAATAATTCCTTGTTCGCATAACTGTTTAATTAAGTGATATTTAACATCAATATGCTTCGTGCGACTTTGGTACTTATCAGATTCAGTGAGTTCAATGCAGGCCTGGTTGTCTTCATAAATAACGATTGGTTGATTTTGTTCCATGTCGAGATCTTTCAGTAGTTTTAATATTGATATTGTTTCCTTTGCTGCATTTCCAGCCGAGATATACTCAGCTTCAGCTGTTGACAGTGCTGTGCAGTTCTGTTTCTTGGATGTCCAGTTAATCGGGTTTTTCCCAACAAAGTGTATGTTACCACTTGTAGATTTTCTATCAAGTGTGTCATTTGCTCTGTCAGCGTCAGCAAAAACCTTTAAGATAGGTTCTTGATCAACATTATATTTTAATTTATAGTCTTTAGTTGTTTTTAGGTATTTAATTACCCTTTTTGCGGCCTCCCAATCCTTTTCTCTAGGTCCATTTCTACGACTAAGTATATTAACTGCTGCCGAGATGTCCGGTCTGCTTAACGTTGCTATATATAACAAAGCTCCTACAGCTTGCCGATATTTGGTGTTATTTGGTAGAATATTTTCAATTTTATCATCTTTCTGGTATCCTGGATCAAGTAGTGTGTTAACTGGTTTGGAATCTTGCAAATTAATTCATAGTTGCTTTAATTAATAGTTCATTTATTTTATTTTTCTGATGTATAGCTAATGTCCCATTATCACCTCTTTCTATTTGTATTCCTAAGTATTTGTTTACTTGACCTAGATTTGTGATTTCAAATTCGTTTTCAAGTTCCTTTATTACTTCGTATATTTCATTTTTGTTTCCTGCCAACAATATGTCATCGACATATATAAGTAAGTAAACTGTATTATTGTCCTTTGTCCTTTTGTATAAACACTTGTCTGATTCACAGGCAGTAAAATTTAATTTGATTAGTGTATCATTAATTTTGGTATTCCAAGACCTGGCTGCTTGTTTGAGGCCATATATGGCTTTTCGTAATTTGCAGACCTTTTTCTCTTGTCCTGGTATTATGAAGTCTTCTGGCTGGCTCATAAAAATGTCTTCTTCTAGTTCTCCGTGTAGGAAAGCGGTTTTCATGCCAACGTGAGTAACTGCAAATTTTTGTACAATGCATTTATCAAAAAGGTTCTGATTGTTGTATGAGAAGCCACTGGGGCAAAAGTCGCATCATAATCAGTTCCATACTTTTGACTAAAACCTCTTGCCACGAGACGTGCTTTGTATTTTTCAATTTTGCCTGAGTCATTGCATTTTGCTTTAAAAGCCCATTTAAAGCCAACAATGTGTGTATTAGGTGGAGGATCAACAAGATCCCATGTTTCATTTTTATTTAATGATTTTATTTCTTCTTCCGCTGCTTCTAACCATTTTTCTCTCTTAATAGGATTTTTCATGTTTACTATATCGTCAAACGTTTTCGGTTCAATATAACTTGTATTAGTTGACAGAAAAACGAAACGTTCAGGTGGTACCCCTTTGTTTATTCTATCTGACCTCCTTAGGGTTTGTGTATTCTGTATTTCATTATGTTCTTCTGTTACATCATTTTCATTGTTTAGAATAACAGAAATTTTAGATTCTTCATTAATTGCATTTTGGTCAATGTTTCGAGAATGTTCGTGAGTTTCATGCTCTTCGAGAAATTTTACTGTTCTGCAGATTTTTGTGTTATTATTTACATAAATCCTATATCCTTTACTTTTTAGATCATAACCCATAAAAATTCCTTGCTTCGCTTTATTGTCCAACTTTTTTCTATCAGTTTTGTTCACATAAACATAAGCTTTGCAGCCAAATGTTCTTATTTTCGAGAGGTCTGGTTTCATACCAGTCCAAAGCTCATATGGTGTCTTTTCACGGGCACTTGTTGGTAGTCTGTTTTGTAAATAGTTTGCTGTCATTAAAGCTTCTCCCCAAAAGTTTTTATTTAATTGACTTTCATTTAGCATGCATCTGGTCATTTCGACCAAAGTACGGTTTTTCCTTTCCGCCACGCCGTTCTGTTGAGAACAATGGGGCACAATCAGTTGGTGTTGTATACCCTCACTTTGAAGAAATTTTTCAAACTCTTTATTCATATATTCACCACCATTGTCAGAATGCAAAATTTTAATTTTTCTTCCAAATATATTGGAAGTGAGTGTGTGGTAATTTTTGAAAGCTTCTAAAGCTTCATATTTATTTTTCAACAGATATATATAAGTGTAGCGGCTGTAGTCGTCTATGAAAGTGAGAAAATAACTTTTTCCACCCACCGTAGGTGTCTGGAATGGGCCACAGAGGTCGGAATGTATTATATCTAATGTTTGTTTTGTCTTCCCAAGCAGCACCGAAACGTTCTCTGAACGTTCAAAAATTGTTCTGCAAACACGTTCTAAGAACGTTCACTTTGAACGTGTTATAGACGTCTATCTGTCCATCTTGAAGACGTACAATAGTACGGTTCAGAGAACGTTCAATGAACGTGTAACTATCACCATCGGTGTTATAGAAGCGTTCTGAGAACGTTCTATGTATACGGTCTCAGAACGTTCTAAACGTTTTTAGAACGTTTTCAAAACGTTATACACATTTTCAGAACGTTCCAGAAAACGTACTGTAAACGTTCTAAAATAGTGTAGTTAAAAAAAAAAAAAAAAAAAAAATGTGACGTCATTATAAAAAAAACCCCTCAGTACGAGCGTTTAGAAGTAAAAATTACATAGCTGATGACGAATAATGATACAACACATGAACAGGGATATGAATTACTTTTTTTTTTCAATTCAAATAATGTTTGAGAAATTTTAACATACTTACTATTCTTTTAATTTCAACGTATACGCATCAAAAATTCTATATTCTATGACAGCTTTCCCCAAAAAGTGTCATAACGTCTCTTTATACCTTTATACCTTTTGCATTTTTTAAAAATTTCTTTTTTTTCCCTAATCTGTAGATAATGAAGTTATAGTATTAATTACAAAACTTTGAATAAACACCATAAAATGCGAGAACTCGCACCAACTGTTTCGGGTCAAAAGAAGACACAACCCTTCATCAGGCGAACATTGTAGGCACGAGAGCTGCAAACAAGCACGTTGAGTGTGTGGAATGCGTTGCCGCTTTGTTTGTAGCAGCCGTGCTTTGTTTGTAGCAGTTGCGAGTTCTTGCATTTTATGGTGTTTATTCAAAGTTTCTTAATTAATACTATAACGCCATTATCTTCAGATTAGGGGAAAAAAGAAATTTTTTAAAAATGCAAAAATTTAAGGAATTTTTTAAAGGGATATAGGCACGTTATGACACTTTTTGGGAATTACAGTCATAAAATATGGAATTTTTCATGCATATACGTTGAAATTAAAGGAATAGTAAGTATGTTAAAATTTCTCAAACAATATTTGAATTTAAAAAAAAGCAATTTATATCCCTGTTGCTGTGTTGTATCATTATTCTTCATCTGCTATATACAACTAAACTCTTGATTTATTTTGCTTGTTTTAATCCTTGTGATTCCGAATGCGTCATCCTATGATTAATGTTTGTTTTTCATGGTTGTTTTCTGTTTGATTCTCTGATTTCTTGAAGTAAATAATTTATTCCAATTTATTCTTCATTTCTAACTTCAATTAATTTCTTGTACGATAGGGTGCCCGCTAGCAATATGCTATTATAGCTGCTAACGAACGAAATCGTACATTGGTGCTCAACGACGAAAAGGGTCACCCTTGACGAGTTTTTTTTTTTTTTTTTTTCTACCATTCTAAGCTTTTCCTACAAAAAATGTTTAAAATGCTGTCTTAATTTTTTATTTCCTCGTTGCTTGTTTGTATCTTTTGATTTGAGTTTCATGTGGTTTTTACGCACCGGCAAAATTATTAAAATTGCAACTAACAATATAGGAATAAATTTAAGATTAGACTGAAGTTAAATAAAATAAAAATCAATAAATAAAATATAAATGTTCAATAAATCACAATCAGTCTCCCCAGGTTATTTAAATTTGTTGTAATTTTCTTCTCATTGACCTATGTGGTTTCAGGGATCTTATATCTGTTGCTTGGCTTTAACTAAGATTAAAAATTCATTTATACATACATACATATATATATATATATATATATATATATATTTATATATATCTGTTTTTTTTTTTTTTTTAATACAGGGTGCAAAGCATTGTGACGAGAATACCTTTATCTCCGCAACTATTGGTCGCAAATATATAGTTTCAGTTACAAAATGTTTTAAAGAATATGAGCATTTGTGGTATAACATGTTTAAATTTAAAATATCTATTTTTTCAAAATTGCAAAAACTAAATTTTTACATAGTCCCAGATCCCTATAATCATATTTAGAAAACTGACACTCATCCTAACAAACAGTTTCATTTCTATTCTCCCAAAATGGAACATGATGTTTAAAGTTTGGATTTTCTAACATATTTCGGCCTTCAATAAGGGATCGGTTTAAAAATCCTAATTGGACTTTGTTTGCATTTTCCCTGGGTTTATTAAAGAATTTTTCATTGACTTTTTAATAAAGCCCGAGAAAATGCGAAATAATCCTAAATTTTGAAACTAACTATCTCAGACAATTTTGGGTGCACAAAAGTGAAACTTTTTGTGTTATATTTTTTAGGTTAGAACTCAACTTACACTATTAGTGTCATGAAAATTGTATAAAAATTATCAGTTTTTATGATTTTTAGTAAATTGATTTTTTAAATTTAAACATGCCATATAATGAATTCTTACATTTTTTTTTTTAAATACATTTTCTTATTGGAGGACGTTTGAGACCAATTGTTGCGCAAATAAAGGCCTGCTCTCGACTTTGCACCCTGTATATTCTAAACATTTCTGGGTACTACTTTGTAAGTCCATGGATAGTTTATAAATATATTTGAATGCTGAAGTTTATAGAAAGTTTTAATATTTCAACATAAAAAATAATTTCAAAAATGAATGTACCAATACACCGCTAAAATAATATATAATTGAGTTTAGAATATATTGTTAATTTATAATAATAAGAAATTGAAACAAAAAATTAAAAATTAGTTAGAAGGAGGAAATTTTTAAAATGTCCAAATACTTAAATACATATATATATATATTTAATCATAATATTTTTCTAAAATATTTAACATACTTCATATTTTTAAATTTCAGTGCATGTGTGCATACATATTTTCAGTTTACAGCAGCAGTTTACAAAAATGATGTTTGCAGGTATTTAAATTTATTCCACATGGCAATGTAATTGGTATTTTTTAAATGTTTAAATTTCTTTAAATTGAGTCAACGCAATTTTTACCTCATTTGATGCAATTATGCTATCATGGCATATTAAATAATTGATAAATGTAAATATTATTAGTATTAATAAATAATATAGTAAATCGTCCTTTTTTTTAAGCAGAATATCTTTTTTTATAAAGATGTGGAATAAAATTGAATTGAATCTTTGTTTTATTATGCAGTTAAACAATTTCATATATTTTATTTAATAAATAACAGTAAAGAGATATTTAAAATTGTAAGTCGGTGAAACTTAGGATATTATTTTAAAAATATGCAATTTGCATAACCTAGATTGTATATATATTATCATATAAACATTAAATAAATACTTCAGAATTTAAAAAGAAAAAAAAAAAAAAAAAGAATTACATACCTTCCTCATTTTCTTCATAAGAATTTCTCCAAGAAAACACCCTTCCAACTAGCATTTTAAAATACACAATGACCAGTCTGGAAGGGCATTCACTTAAAATTAGCTCTCATCTTTTAAATTCTTTATGTTACTTCATTCAGAAGCATAATAACCAAAAATAGTCATTTTAACAATTTCCATCTCAGAAGACTGAATTAATAAAATGAATCCATAATTTCTAAGCGGTTTTCTGTAACAGGAGCAGTTTTTTCTGCGATACAATGCTACTTACAAGTATATCAAATGTTAGGCTTAAGAACTTACGCAGATATGAAAATGATTGTTTAATTGATATTAAAATAAGACTTTAATAAATAGAAAATAGAGACTATTACAGGTTAAAAATATTACATTTTTACCTTTTCTAAAGCTTATCCAAGTCATTATAACGCGAAAACTGAACAAAACAGATTACATTACACGTTTTAAAATTACCGCTTCACATAACGGCACGACATTCCCAAGACTTTTGAATTTGCACTGTCAGCGAGAATTAAATAAATGCAATCCACAGATGTCAGTTTCATCTGCTCTTCCCTTGTTACATCCGGAATAATCATGTTTCAAAGTTCAACGTTTGAAACATAAATTTATTAAGCATTTATAGCTGTAGAGGTCAATATTTTAAGGAAAAATGGAGCTGAGTTAAACAATTATTTAATTTTTTATAAAGTATTTGAAAAACTTATGAGATCACTTTATTTTTCCATTTTAAAATCTCGAATTAAACGGAAAAGCATATTTTGTTTTAGTGTATATTTTAGTATTGAATAAAATATTCAGTGAAAATAAATAAAATAAAATAAGAACAATCAAACAGAGTAACGATTTAACAACATTATCAATATTGATAATTTATCAGTAACATTTAAACTTAAATAGAATCATAAATAAAATATAATAAAAGTTTAAAATTATGCTTAAAGAAAAGAAGAAAAAAACTCATTCTGTAACTTCCCGATGAGTATTAGAGACCGCGAGGTTCTACTCTCGAACCTTACAGACGGGAAGTGTTGGCTTCGATTCCTGGTCACGCTCGTCGACTTAGGTTTTCGGAGTTTTCCCGTGATTTTCTTTGAAACTCGCGTAAAGCACTATATTACTTATTCAATAACATTCGTGATTAGCTTTTTGTATCTAAACTTTGGGTCTGAGGAATGCATAGATTTTCATGACAGAAGACAATCATTTTTATGCTGTATAGAAGATCTTAGAAAATGTATTTTTCTAGGGGTTTATTATTATTATTATTATTACAAATGAAAAAAAAAAAAAAAAAAAAAAAAAAACGGTAAATTTGTTTTAAATCATCAGAAAACGATGTTTCAGTTATTCGTTTTAAAGGTGATATCGAATTCTTTTGAAAGATAATTATAGTGAAAATTTTTATCCACCCTTCCCCCATCCCCCAGGGATCATGCATACTTATTCCTATGAATGATAATAATAATAAAAAAACTGTTTGACTATTACTCGTTATACAGCCAAATTGAATCAATATTATATATCAAATGTATGTCACGCAGAAGGTTTGGTGAGTATATATATTACAGAAGCTGATAGATAGCCTTTCTGTGAATGGAAAATATTGGAACGTGGCAGTGCCACCTGTCGTCCGATATGCACCCAAAGGCAATCTGTAGAGTTTTACGTAATATTAATTTCACTTACCAAATTTACAATATTTATAAATCACAGAAGTTGAGATTTTTCGTTTCTGTTATGAGATTAAATTGCAACATACCACGCCACCTGTTGGCCGATGTGCATCCAAAATGGACCAGTAAAGCTTTACATAAAATCGATTTCACTTATAACTTCAGTGTATCACAAAATTTATTGTTAAATCACAAGAGTTAAAATATTGCCTTTCCGTTAAAATGATTAAATTGCAGATTAGCAACGCCACCTGTTGGACAATGTATACATCCAAATTGTATTAGCAGAGGTTATGATGATATATGCCAATATATCATGTTTAATACATTTGTACACTATAGAAGCTGAGATATAGCCGTCCCATAAATGGAGAGTTTCATTGCATAGCACCGTAATCTATCGGGCGATATATCCCAAATGAAATTCAAATAAACTCCAATTTAGGGCAAGATCTAATATTGTAACAAGTTTGGTCGAATTCCATACATTGATTCCTGAAATACAAAATCCACAAAATTTTTCCATGAGTTTAAAATTTTGTAATTTTTTTTCACCTCACAGCTACTGATTATTGGGAAGCATTCTTTACTGACGTGCTAACAAAACGTTAAACTGAAAATGTAAAAAATGCTCTATTCTCTATCATGCTAAAAATTATAAATTTCGAATAACTTACGAAGTTTTTAAATTAGAATGTTGCAAATCTCTCAATAAGATTCTTATCAACATCATAAGTGATATTTTAAAACTGGTCCGATCTCTCTGCAATCATTTGTTCTTGAGATATAGTGTACATGAACTAACGGGCTATCACACTAATAGGTGCCGATACACATTAACAGATACCATACCAACCTTTTGACTTCCGGATTCCTCACGCCACAAAACGTGTAAAAAAATCAAAAGCTGAAGTCAAAAATTTTAAAGGTTAACCTAGTTTCCCAACCAATAGTACTAAAAAGTCATTTTGTCATATTCGTTATAATTACACTGTTACAGAACGTGTTATGACGGTGTCACACTTGAACGTTCTATATAGAACTAGAATTGTACGTTTTATAGATGGTACAAATCAAACATTTTCAGAACGTTCTAAATAATACTATTTCTGAACGTGTTTTAGAACGTTCTTTTGACACGAAACACGGTGTTTGAACTATTGAAACCGTTATTAGACGTTCACAGAACGTTCCTGTGCTACTTGGGTTGTGTGTAGCTACTTTGGGGTAAGAATTCTAATTTTGACATAATACAAATTTCACAGTTATCATCGTGTTTACAATTGTTCAGTTTAATTCCCATTGTCATATCTTTACTGACGAGTTCTTTTATTTGTGTGATATTTTTGTGTCCTAATCCACTGTGCCATAGTTAACACAATTTTTACTATCGCAAGTTTGTGTCATGTTTATTTTTTCTTCTGTGTTTTCATTTGTTTTAACTTCATACAAATTGTCAGCTACTGTTGCAAAAATATATTCTTCGTTTTTAAATTTAATTTCACAAGTGTTCTCTTTAAATATTGCCTGACAACCATTCTCGGTTGCCTTTTCTATTGAAATTAAATTTGTGGCAATTTCAGGAATGAAAAGAGTATCTTTGAGTATAATGTGTTTGGTTTCGTTTTTAGAATTTTTTACTTTTAATTTTACATCTCCACAACCTTGTGAGATTACTGATTGACCATTGGCTAACGCAACTTGTGTTTTATCATTGTTTTTAAATGATATGAACCTTTCCATACTATTGCATACATGGCTTGAACTCCCGCTATCTACAATGAACGAGTTTCTGTTTGAATTTCCTACCACAAAAGTTAGATTTTTCATTTTATTTTCCGTTTCTCGTATCATATTTGATCTTTGTTTGTTTTTATATTTATTGCGGTTGTAGAAGTTACTTTGATAGTTTGGATTTTTATAGTCATTATTCTCTTTGTGTTTATATTCATTGCTTTCTCTATTTTTTAAATGCCAACAATCGCTTTTATTATGCGAACTCTTTTTGTAATAATTGCAAAACTTTCGTGGTGGTGTTTTATTTTTAATGTGCATTTTATATGCGCTTTCATTATTTGTTTGATTGTTTTCTGATCTTTTTAGATCTTCGTCTAGTAACTTTCCCCTGATGAATTCTGGTGTCAAGTCTTCCTGATCTCGAGATTCAATTGCAGTAATCAAAGTGTCAAAACTTGGAGAAAGTGAGCATAGCATAAGAGCTGTCATGTGCTCATCATTTATCACTTCACCTATAGTGGTCAGTCTATCACGGATCTGATATATGTACGTTAGATGTCGAGATAGGTTTTCACCCTCTGCTAGTTTAGCAGAATATAACTTTCTCAGCAAAAATAATTTGCTTGATAGATTCGAACGCTCATGAATTCTTTTCAAAGTGTCCCACGTTTGTCTAGCTGTCGCGAGATTTTTTATGTGTACGATTTGGTCGTCTTCTATCGATAAATTAACAATCGCTTTAGCTTTGCGATCCTTTATTGTCCATTCAGTAGTGATAGGATTGGGAGGTTCGTCTGTTATCAATTCAAACAAATTTTCTTTACATAACATCATTTCTATTTTGAACTTCCATAAATCGTAATTCGTGGAATTCAACTTGTCGATTATTGAAACATCTTTTGCAAAAGCCATTTTAACTTTATTATTTAATCACTGCAAATATTTTGATTATATAATATTTCTTTTCTTATTATACTTAATTACAATTCAATTGAGTTTTTTCTTTTCTTTCTTTTTGTTTCTAGAACACATATACTTTTTAAACCAAAACTTTTGGTTTCAGTTCTATTTTGAACGGATGCTTTTTTATTTTTTTTATCGAAATTTATTTCAATTCATTTATTATTTTTGTATTTTTAATATATTCCATTTCATATTATCTTAAAATAGAATACTAATACTTATATCAATGAATTTATGTTTATAGAAAGTGTGACATCATTTTTTGTTCGTGCTCATAATCTGTTGTTAAATTTCCTCAGTAGCACAGAATATTATTTTTAAATTACGCAGGTGTCACACATATTTTATTTTAATCTATATGTATAAACTAGCAGGCTATGCCCGCTTCGCTGGTCACTATTTTTAAATGAATCATTATAATTAGTGAATTCTCAAAATTGCATTAATTTTTATCATGTGAAAAAGAAAAAAAAAAAAAAACTCTGATCGGGAAAAATGTTGCACCGGGTCCCCACTGCCTTCGGCAGCGTAGACCCGTGCGTGATGCGCACGCGCGAATGCATACATATGAGCGCCCTAATAATTTTACAAATTCGAAAATATCCGCAATCGATTTGTAAGTATCAAAAACCTCTATGCACCAGTTTTGAACGATCTATCTCTATCTTAATTTTTTTGCCCTACCGCTTCCTCCCCCTTCCCACCCCTCCCAATAATTTTAAAAATTCAAAAATATCCGCAATCTATTTGTAGGTATTGAAAACCTCGATGTACCAATTTTGAATGATCTATTTTTTTTTGCCCCTCTGTCCCCCCCCCTTCCCGTCCCTTCTAACTTTACACTTTCGAAAATATCCCCATTCGATTTGCAGGCCTCTAAAACCTATCTGTACCAATTTTGAACGGCCTAACTGTATTTCTATTTGTTTTTGCCCATAGCCCCCCCCCTTACCGCCCCTCCTAATAATTTTACAAATTCGAAAATATCCGCAATCGATTTGTAAGTATCGAAAACCTCTATATACCAATTTTGAACGATCTAACTGTGTTCTTATTTTTTTGCCCCCCCTCTTCTCGCCCCTCCTAATAACTTTACACTTTCGAAAATTTCCCCATTCCAGTTGCAGGCCTTTAAGACCTGTTTGTATCAATGTTGAACGGCCTAACTGTATTTATATTTGTTTTTGCCCATAGCCCCCCTTACCGCCCCACCCCCTTCCCACCACTCCTAATAATTTTACAAATTCAAAAATATCCGCAATCGATTTGCAAGTATCGAAAACCTCTACGTACCAATTTTGAACGATCTGACACTATTTTTATTTTTTTGCCCCCCTCCGCTCCCCCCTTCTTGCCCCTCCTAATAACTATACACAATCGAAAATATCCCCATTCGACTTGCAGGCCTCTTAAACCTATCTGTACCAATTTTGAACGGCCTAACTGTATTTCTATTTGTTTTTGTACCATAGTCCCCGTTACCGCCCCACCCCCCTACCCGCCCCTCGTAATAATTTTACAAATTCAAAATCATCCGTAATCGATTTGCAAGTATCGAAAACCTCTACGTACCAATTTTGAACGATCTGACACTATTTTTATTTTTTTGCCCCCCCCCCTCCCCTCCCTCCTTCTTGCCCCTCCTAATAACTTTACACAATCGAAAATATCCCCATTCGACTTGCAGGCCTCTTAAACCTATCTGTACCAATTTTGAACGGCCTAACTGTATTTCTATTTGTTTTTGCCCCATAGCCCCCCCTTACCGCCCCACCCCCCTACCCGCCCCTCCTAATAATTTTACAAATTCAAAAATATCCGCAATCGATTTGCAAGTATCGAAAACCTCTACGTACCAATTTTGAACGATCTGACACTACTTTTATTTTTTTGCCCCCCTCCTCCCCTCCCCCCCTTCTTGCCCCTTCTTATAACTTTACACAATCGAAAATATCCCCATTCGACTTGCAGGCCTCTTAAACCTATCTGTACCAATTTTGAACGGCCTAACTGTATTTCTATTTGTTTTTTCCCCATAGCCCCCCCCTTACAGATCCACCCCCATACCCGCCCCTCCTAATAATTTTACAAATTAAAAAATAACCGCAATCGATTTGTAAGTATCAAAAACCTCTACGTACCAATTTTGAACGATCTGACACTATTTTTATTTTTTTGCCCCCCTCCCCTCCCCCCTTCTTGCCCCTCCTAATAACTTTACACAATTGAAAATATCCCCATTCGACTTGCAGGCCTTTAAAACCTATCTGTACCAATTTTGAACGCCCTAACTGTATTTCTATTTGTTTTTGCCCCTTAGCCCCCTTCCCCCCCCCCCTGCTGCCCCACCTGGGGGATGAATTTCTAAAATTCCAGAAATTGGTTTTTAGATAGTTGCATTAGCTATATTTTAGAGCAAAAATTTCACGTATATCTATTTTTTTTGTTTGAGATATATAGGATTATGCGAAATCACGTTTTACGCATGTGAAATCACGTTTTGCCCCCCCGCCCCCCTTGGGGACCGAATTTCAAAAATTCCAGAAACCGATTTTTAGACATTTGTATTAGCTATATTTAAAAGCAAAAATTTTACGTATATCTGTTTTTTTTGTTTGAGATATGAAGGATTTTGTGAAATTACGTTTTGCCCCCCCTCCCCCCCTTGGGGGGCGAATTTTGTAAAATCGCTTGCGGCGTTGTCTTTCTCGGGTCGTAAACATTAACCGTGCCAAATTTGGTCCCTCTCGGTGAAACGGCCTAGGATTCTATAGCGGACACACACACAGACAGACACACACACACACACAGACTCTGCTCTTTTATATATATAGAAGAACACTTCCTGAGTGAGTGAGTGAGTGAGGGGGTGATCTATCAACGCCCAGACCAAACCCCCGGAACCTAGAAGTATAAAATTTTGTGACAATGTTCTTTCTATAACGTAGGCATCCACTAAGAAGCGATTTTACAAAATTCGCCCCCCAAGGGGGGGAGGGGGGGCAAAACGTGATTTCACAAAATCCTTGATATCTCAAACAAAAAAACAGATATCCGTAAAATTTTTGCTTTAAAATATAGCTAATACAAATGTCAAAAAACCAATTTCTGGAATTTTCAAAATTCGGTCCCCAAGGGGGGTAGGGGGGCAAAACGTGATTTCACATGCGTAAAACGTGATTTCGCATAATCCTATATATCTCAAACAAAAAAATAGATATGCGTGAAATTTTTGCTCTAAAATATAGCTAATGCAAATATCTAAAAACCAATTTCTGGAATTTTAGAAATTCAGCCCCCAGGTGGGGCAGCAAGGGGGGGGAGGGGGCTAAGGGGCAAAAATAAATAGTAATACAGTTAGGGAGTTCAGAATTGATACAGATAAGTTTTAGAGGCCTGCAAGTCGAATGAGGATATTTTCGATTGTGTAAAGTTATTAGGAGGGGCAGGAAGGGGGGGGGAGAGGGGGGCAAAAAATAAAAATAGAGTTAGATCGTTCAAAATTGATATATAGAGGTTTTCGATACCTACAAATCGATTTCGGATATTTTCGAATTTGTAAAATTATTAGGAGGGGCGGGAAGGGGGGGCTATGGGGCAAAAAAAAATAGAAATACAGTTAGGCCGTTCAAAATTGGTACAGATAGGTTTTAGATGCCTGCAAGTCGAATGGAGATATTTTCGAAAGTGAAAAGTTATTAGGAGGGCCGGGAAAGGGGGAGGAGAGAGGGGGGCGGCAAAAAAATAAAAATAGAGTTAGATCGTTCAAAATTGGTATATAGATGTTTTCGATACTTACAAATCGATTGCGGATATTTTCGAATTTTTAAAATTATTAGGTGGGACGGGAAGGGGGGGCGGTAAAGGGGGGCTATGGTCAAAAACAAATAGAAATACAGTTAGGCCGTTCAAAATTGGTACAGATAGGTTTTAGAGGCCTGCAAGTCGAATGGGGATATTTTCGAAAGTGTAAAGTTATTAGGAGGGCCGGGAAGGGGGGGCAGAGGGGCAAAATAAAAGAAAATAGAGTTAGATCATTCAAAATTGGTACATAGAGGTTTCCAATACCTACAAATCGATTGCGGATATTTTCGAATTTTTAAAATTATTGGGAGGGCGGGAAGGCGGGGGAGTAGAGCGGCAAAAAAATAAAAATAGAGATATATCGTTCAAAACTGGTGCATAGAGGTTTTTGATACTTACAAATCGATTGCGGTTATTTTCAAATTTGTAAAATTACTAGGATAGACAGGAGGGGGAGAGCGAAGTGGGAAAATAATAGAAATAAGGGTTAGAGCATGTTGGGAATTTTTTCCGAAGGCAGTGGAACCCGGTGCGACATTTTTTCTAATCAGATTTTGTTTCTCTTTTTTTTTTCACGTGATAAAAATTAATGCAATTTTGAGAATTCATTATAGTGATTCATTTAAAAATAGGGACCAGCGAAGCGGGCATTGCCTGCTAGTTATATATATTACAGGTAATTATAATTAAGAAAGTCTTCTTACCTGTATTCATCAATCTAGCATCCGTTCTTTATATTCTTGTTTAGACTGCTAAATCATTGTAATACTCTTCTATAAAGAAATATGTATTAGATTTCAAATAATTTAGCATATAACTAATTGATGACATGGCCTTTTGCTTTTTAATCGAAATTTAATGAAAAAATTAAGAAAAGAAAAAAGAACATAAATTTGAATTACGGAGCTAATAAACGCTCCGAACATTAATAAATCTACATTGCTACTACAGATGAAAAGATTACATGTACACTGATGCAGGTGCAAGCGGTTTCGTAGGCATGCGCAGATGCCTTATTTATTTGACTTCACAGTTCGAATCGAGAGTAGAATGTTTTGATAGTCTGTGAAATATATATATTGGGCAGATAATTATTATATTTTACAACATCTATGACCAAACGATTCTATGTTTAAAGCTGGGAAATGTCGGGTTGGATTTGAACTCATTAACCTAGTCGTTTGGAGTTTTTCTTGGTTTTCTCTAAAACTCGAAAAATTAATCGGTCTTAACCCTTATGAATATTCATTGTGATTTTTTATTGTACAATTCAAAACATTGGTAAAACTTATATGTATAAAGGTGTCACTGAACGTGAAATAAATTTATAAGTTAGCGTTGAGAAAACCTCTTTCTTACTTATAAAATTTAGCGTTTATGCAAATGAGGAGTTATTTTATATATCCCTGTAACTAAGTTGAAATTTATACTCTGGGAAGTAATGAATATATTTAAATAATATATAGAGTTCTAACAGATGACGTCACGAGCATGTTTGCTGAGGGACAGTTGACCCCACTGACCCATTTTATCATTGCGGAATAGTGTTACAAATTTATTGTAACACAGTGTTGTAAATGTATTTGTAAAAGCATAAAAAAAATCGACTACTACGCTTCCAAAAGCATGGAAAAATTAGCGTTGTCCTTCAGCAAAGTACGGTTTCTAAGAAGAAAGTCACGTGGTTGTTAGAACTCTATAGTTATTATATAAAAAGCTATCTTATACTATCGTATTATTATAGATAGTTTATAACTAGATAAAAATATTACTAAAAACAATAAGATTTTTAATTTCTGTTTCTAATTTTGTTTGTTTTTATGCTATTAAGTTTTATGCCTTTCATTAAGAATTACACTTATATTTCATGAAAACTTTATTTATTTTATTGAATTAAAGAGGGTGACTTATCGTAAAATAATCCTGTTTTGAACTGATTAGCTTAATTGTTTTCTTAGCATAATTTTTAAAAGCACGCAGTTCAATATTTTAATAGGTTAATTGCAAAGTTCAATACTTATTGCTTTATTAAAATGTAGTT
Source organism: Salticus scenicus (assembly GCA_963930645.1). NCBI lineage: Eukaryota > Metazoa > Arthropoda > Arachnida > Araneae > Salticidae > Salticus > Salticus scenicus. The sequence goes on from OZ005659.1 coordinate 266,915,224, forward strand.
TGCAGCTTGATATTAAATAAATGGTCCCTATAAACTCTTTTATATTGTTGTAAAAACACAGAGAGAAATATAACATAAAGTCTTGTTTTGTCGTTGCCGTGACTCAACCCTCTTATCTACGCATGACCCACGGTGATAAACAGTTCCTCACAATTCTGAGTTAGAGAAGGATGGTTTTTCTCACGGAAGTAAAAATCTTCAATAATTTTTAAGTAAGTTTCAGAATTTATTATTACTATATTTCTAAAATATTGTAGTTTTAATAAAATTTATATGTTATAAAGATAAAACTTGTATACTATAAATTTCATCATATAGTTTAAATGTTTTTAAATATTAATACTTATTTCAATAAAACATTACTTGTTCTATTTTATTATTTTGCTAATAATTAAAAGAAATGTTTCTCTCTCTATCAAAACTATTTGAATGTTACATCGATCCTGGAGATTAAAACAAAAATTGATTTTATCCAATTTCTATAATTGTTTAATATCGTAGCATATTTTCTTTCAAGTTATTTAAAGTACTTTCGTTAATAATTCAGATGTATTGTTTAAATAATAAGTGATATAGCAAAACTTAAATAAAGAGAAAATTTCATTTTACACTATTAAATTGTTTTCATTAACCTCTATTCAGTTAATTTTTAAAATATAATCTAACAGATAGATAGGTAATAATCGTTTGCATGCATTGCATAGTATGATCTGTTAAAAATAATCATGTAGGGTAGTAGTTCTTTTTCAGTACATTCAAAAAAAAAAAAAAAAAAATTCTTGGATTTTTCTAATTATTCACTGTTTTTATTAATTATTTTAACTTAATCTTTATATCCATTAGTGTTGATTACTATTACGCACGGTTCATCAGCGTATATTACTATAGCACATGATTCATCAGCTGTATGGGTTTTTCGTTGCAATGTGATAACTATTACTCATAGAATATTCTCGTAATACCTGTTTTAAGGAAACTGTTTATTTTCATTTAAAATAGTTTGACACATTGAATTTTTACGCAATTTATTTCGAAATTTAAAATAGAAATGTTTAATATAAAATATCTTTTAGTAACTGATAGTTTTTAATCATGACTAATTCTTTTTTTATTAATATTTATATCATTTTTTTTTATAAAAAAAATAATAATAATAATTTATTTGTTTTTGTGTCACTATAAACTTTAAAATAATCTTTTTTTTTTTTTTTTAATTTAAAGTCTAAACGAATTTACTTGTTTATTTGTTTTTATGAAATTATAAACTTTAAAATAATCAACTTAATTATTATTATTATTATTATTATAAAAAAGTAGTTAGTAAAATTTTTTACCTGTGTAAGGTGCGCCAAATCTGGCAAACCTGTGCCGCCACAAAGAAAAAGGGCAACCCAACTCTGAGAACGAGAAGAGATCTCAAGAGACGGAGTCGGGGGTTGAAGGAAGAACTAGGATGTGTGCTGGTGTCAGCGAATATAGTAGTTATGAACGAAATATATGCCAGAATTTATTCTTTGTACATATGGCATTGTAAATACTATAAAATTAATTGTGTATGTCATCTGTGATGTGTGATGTGTCCCATAATCGAGATGTTAATAAATAACTTGGGACTAACTGTGATTTTCCTTGATCGTCTCTGACCACTCACAAAGAATTCCACGTCCGAAAATGAGCTAATTTACAACCTGTTTGATAAAAATTAACTTAGTATAAATTATATTACTCTGTTAAACTCGAATAACTAATATTTGTATAGTATCAATATAATGTTTAATTTAAATAACATACTCATGTACTTATAATTTTTTGCTTGTGAAATTTATTTAGAGTTTTAAAATTCTCGTGTTATGATAAATTTATTTAATAGTAACAATATATAACATTTAATTACTATATTGTTGAAATGTCTTCATCTTTTACGTAATAAGTATCTCTTTTAGCCGTACAAAATAACCTAAACTGGAGATATGTGAACATAATATAGACATGCCCATTTTCGTTCGTATTATAGCCAAAAATTGCCTATGTCATTTTTAAATTCATATAAACATAATGCTGGCAGAATAACATCCTTAATGAGTGTTTTTTTTTTTTTTTTTTTTTTGGTACCTAGTGTCACATGACAGTCAAGCAAAATCTACATGACTGGCTTTCTGTGAAATCTACAGAAAGAGCCCAAAAAATTATTTTAAAGCTTCATTATTTTATTTTATTTTTTTTAATAGTTTAATAATACAATTAAATGGCTTTATACTTCTATTTTTAAAGTTATCTTGAGTAAGGCAAAAAGAGAGAAAAAAAAACTTCCCATGATTTATTTTTTCACACAAAATTTTAAATTCCAATCATTGCCAGCACCCATGTATGTAAATAAGTTTTTTTTTTTTTTTTCTTTTATGGAATCTAGCTAGGATTCAAACTTAGGTCCTTTGTTTGGTACAATGCACTCTTATTCCACTAAGTGATGTTCTTTTTCAATATTTGACTTGCCTTAGAACTCCTATGAAATAGATTTCATGTTTTCTTCATGCGAATAGATGTAGAATTACAGGTGATATTTTTAAAAAATACAGAATCACCTTATGACGGCAAGTTAAATTTTAAGGCTATTCACTTCCTCTTGTGATTTCCCAGTCTGTAGACACCAAATCACATGCAAGTCTATACCCATACAGCATATTTGGTTCCAGCGATGTTCCAGGTACGTCGCAATGTCTTATTATCATCACGCATCTAAGAGGGATGCAAATAGAACATCGCTGGGACACAAAAACAGATCATCGCTGAGATATAACGTTTGCGATGTTCTAGAGATTTACTGTAGATGTACTGTACATGTATGTGATGTACTAGAGAAGTAGCATGCAATGTCTCAGAGCTGAGACATTTCCACACTGTAAAAAAATAACTGTTACCAGCTGCAAGAAACTCTCTGTGATTGGAGAAAATAATTATTTTCTCCAATCACAGAGAGTTTCTTGCAGCTGGTAATAGTTATTTTTTTACAGTGCACATCCCTAGAACGTATTTGAGATGTTCCAGAGATGAGCAGAACGTCTATGCAACACCGCACTGTCACAGTGCGATGGTCTTGCAACGTTCCAGAGATGTACGTGCAATGTAAAAAAATAACAGTTATCTGCTGCAAGAAACTCTCTGTAATCGTAGAAAATAAGTTCAAACGACGTAATTTTTTCGTAAATTACTTGTTCCTTGCAGCAGATAACTGTTATTTTTTTTACATTGTGTGCTGTATGGGTAGCGAAATTTGTTTATAGAATTACTCTTTACCTATTTAAAATTTTATAATTTTATACACATGTTTAAACAAAGGCAAAAAATATTTTTACAAGAATGAAAAATAACCAGATGAATTTGTGCTGGCTTGTGTGCCCCAGGCTTAAATACTGATCTGCTCACTTTTTACTCTCTTTCAGTAAAGATCTACATAACAGTTACATATGAAATTAATCATTACTGAATATTTAATAATGAAGTTAAATGAACATTTCCTCCAAAAAACCTTGTTGTTTAGATGTATTTACAGAATAGATGGTAAAGCATTAGCCTTTTTTTTTTTTAAGAAGTCTGGTTTGAACACTGGCCAATTCATTTTTGTAAAAATTAATGTGGCCTTTTCTTCAAAAATGTTTTTGATAAAATTACGCTTTTTATCATTCTTTTTACAAAATACAAGAACATATGTGTTTTTTAAATTTCTATGTTTTAATTGTACCGCAGCTTTTTCATATCAAAATACAAAATGCTTGCTAGTTTATATGTAATTATTCATATTCTATTTAAAAGTTTTTCTCTATATATATTTAATCTGTGTGCATAAATAAACCATTACATTTTATTGAAAAAAAAAAAAAAAAAATGAAACCTTCTATTTTTCATCCCATAATGTACCTGAAAATGTGTTTTGCACTCTGCAAAACAATCTTAAGCAATATTTTATATTCTGTAGGAAACATGCTTTTGTACATTTAAATAATGTATGTTAATTTCATTGTATTGTGCAGTACGAAAATATATTAAAGTATGCTTTAAACCACATTGTATTCATTTTTTTTTTTTTTTTTTTTTTGTGAGCCCCTATATTAATCTTTCAATATCCATGTACAAATATTTAAAATAAAATATTTATTTACTTATATTATTATTACTATTATTATAATATATATGTATATATATATATATTCCCAGACATTCATTTTTTTCTTGAAACATAAAAAAACAAGTTTGAAGCAGTAAATTCAGAGGTCGATTCAGGAGGAAATTGGGACCCTTTTGCTGCCCCTTCACAAAATTCAAATCCCTAAAATGGGCCCCTTCACAAAATTCAAATCCATAAAATGGGTCCCTTCACAAAATTCAAATTCAGAAAATGGGCCCCTTCACAAAATTCAGATTTATTAAAACAGCCCTTTCACAAAATTTTGTTTTATAAAAGTGATACTTTTATAAAAATTTTCCATGTTTACAGTATTATTTTTAATAGGTGTCTGTACTTGTTTTATAAAATGCTATTAACTCGATATTAAACATTAGATAGAATAACTGCTAAAATGAAAAGTTTCTAGCGCAAATTCATTCTTTTACAAAAATTTTTGATTTTTCACAAAAATAATTTGTTTTTCAAAAAAATGGGCCCCAAAAATTAACGAAGCAGGTCGTTTCGACGCCGACGGTTCGACGCCAACGGTTCGACGCCACCGTTTCGACGCGCGGGCAGTTCGACGCCGTATGTTTCGACGCGGGGGCAGTTCGACGCCACATTTTTTTTTCGTATTTTTATTTATTTTTAGAATAAATATGCATATGCCTGATATAATATATATATATATATTATATTATATATATGAAGAGTGATTCAAATAAATAAGTAATATGACTGATTTTTATTTATTGATTTAACGATTGTTTGAATGCATATTTGAAATTAATATATGTGTATATGTGTGAAAGTGTTCTACATTTTTTTTTGTGTGTGTGTTCCAGATTAGTGAGAAGCCCCCTCGCCAACGTCAAGGCCCCGGGACATGAGAGAGATTTTTTTATTTATTTATTTATTTCACAAACAGCATCAAAAAGGCAAAATATAGAAATGGTAAATAAACATATAGTTACAAAGAAGTTATATTGCACACAAATATAATTACAGTTAAATAAGATTACACATAATTAAGATTACAACACAGAACTGTTATTATACTAATCCATGGCAAAATTATGCACCACACCTTTCAGGTATTCTATTATTTCTCGATTTTCAAAATCTTCAACTATTACTTTAATTCTCATATCAGCTCGCAGATACTTATTCTGCTTGTGCAGCGGTTCATCTACACGTACAAATTGTTCATAACATTGATCAATTGTTTTTTGAACACGTCTGAGACCATCTATGAATTTCCATAATGTGGCCACAACGCCACGATTTTTTTGCTCCATTTTCTACATATTTATCGAAACAGTATAAATATCCATCGTGCTCATACTTTTCTTTACCTCTCTTAGTAATATATTTTCCGCTTCCAGACATTTCTACGGCTGCAACTGCTAACAATGAATTTAAAAATGTCAACTGGCGTCCAAATAGATTACGGGGCTCTTTAGAGAAAATAAGAAATGCGTATGCGTTGATAATTGGCAATAGATAACTTATATTTAAACCAAAGAACGACAAATCTGAAGCGATTTCATACCCCCCCCCCCTAATCTGGCACATACATGTATCAGTAATCTGACGCATACAGGTTAAAATGTCTGAACTTGTCGTTCAGTTGATAGCAAAAGGGGGGGGGGGGAATTGCACTTGTCAAAAAAGAGATAGAGATATTGACAAGCCTGTAATATGTTTCAAAGAAAGAAGAATAGATAAGGATAAGCTAGTTGAAACGCAATAAAGTTTGAAGTATGTTCAAATCCTTTGGAATTTTCTTAAAATTGCAATTAGTTCGGAAAAATTATTTCCACTTTTGAAAGACTAACAATTTAGGACATTCTTTGAGGATGTCAAATTAATAAAGTACGACGCCAGGTTTTTCTTATCAACGAAGTAATTCCTGTTGAATTCTTTGTTATAGCATTTTTGGGTTTCACATTAACATTTATTTTATATCTATTATATTAGTTATATTCCTTATTTATTTGAATCACGCTTCATATATTTAACATATAATATATATATATTATATCAGGCATATCGCATTTATTTGAATGATGATGCAAACTTATTCTAAAAATAAATAAAAATACGAAAAAAAAAAAAAAAATATGGCGTCGAACTGACCCCGCGTCGAAAGGACCTGGCGTCGAACTGCCCTCGCGTCGAAACGTTGGCGTCAAACCGTTGGCGTCGAAACGTTGGCGTCGAACTGGCCTGTACCGAAAATTAAAACCTGGATCAACCCCTGAAATTAATTTCTGGTACTTCAAAAGTCAATCCAAATAAAATATTTTAATCAAATTTGTTTGACGTTACCTGGCAGGAAAATCTGCATTGTTTAATCTGGAAATTGATCTTTAATTATTGTTTTATCTTCAAATGAAATCGAGCTATACCTTTTTGAACATTAATTTTCATACTGCAATATTTATTTGTAAATATATATATATATATATAAAAAGAAGAAGTGTTGTAGGGGAATTATGCAGTCAATATCAAAAGCATACAATACTTTAAACTCCTATCGAATTAATTTTTCACTTTGTTAATTTTTTAATTTTTTTTTTTTTTAAACAAGTATTAATTTAACAATTGTGAATTTTTTAATGGTTTGATGCATAATATTCAAATGTGGAAGAAAACAACAACAACAAAATAATAATAATAAAATAATATTAATAATAATAATGAATAATTGTAGAAGCCAGTTCACTTAAAAATTTGTCAACACCATAATTTAGTCGAACCGCATTTATAAATAGCATCACAGAACTAGTGTTTTGTTTACAGAGGTATCTTACTAGAACGGTGGGACTATTTATCTAAATTAGACATTTCATTTATTTATTTATTATGCTTTTTGTATACATAAGACAAATTAATTTTTTTCTTTTCATTTTTCCCTCTCTCGGATCATGTTAAAAAAAAAGTAAATAAAATTGAGAAAAATCATGCATAGGAAATAGAACAGCTTTAGTATAGGATCACCATCGTGAAGTTTGAAATTTTACACTGAAGGAGCACAGATGTCTCTCGCCAAGGTATTCTCTGATAAAATTCTAAGAGCCCTTTTAATTCATTACCAGAATGGCAAAGATTTAAACGTCACCAAGATGGCCCTACTAAATCTGTATAAATGAAATTTTAAGAAATGAACATTTTACCGCTGTTGAGGAACTTAACACTGTTACTATATGCTTTATGTGGAATAATGGATTAAAAATATGTCCTGCTGTACTAAAGTCTGGGTTTTTTTTACAGAATTTTATAGCTTTACTTAGAAAATAAAAAAATGGTTTCAGTTTTTGTAATAAATATTGCAGTACATAAAGTGGAGTGATAACATAAAGTGGAGCATAAGCAGCTACATAGCGATATAAGAGAATTGTTTGCTTGTTTGTTTTATTGATAACATATACATCAGATTTGTATGCTTGACTCGGAGTCCCCATGTAAATCTTCGTCAGATAACGACAGATAGCACATGACAGAATTACAATACGAAGAATTGGAGAAAACACCCTGGGCCAGCGCGGGAAATCGAACCCGATCTCCTACGCCAGAAGGCGATTAGCAGTGTGGTAACGTATCCACTCGGCCACGGAGTGCCCATATAAGCGAATAAGATATAAAGAATATCAGCAATATAGGAGAGTTGCCACCTTGTTATACATAATATCAGTGTTGCCTCACACATAAATATACCGCAATTACCTCTCCCCAAAGTTAGTTACGCCTGTTATATAGTTCACTAAATAGGTTTTATTAGCGCCTCTGCCTTTCAGGACGTAAGGATGGACCCTCAGCAAATTATCCTCAACATATTTTCTGGGACTCTTCGGAAGAAGTCCTGGATCGCTAGGTCTCGGTGAAACACTATTTTCAAGAGATGCGGGTTCTAAGAAGCCTATCTAGCAACTCAGAATTCTGGTGAGAAGAGGAAGGTGGGTGCAACTGATTGTCATCAACGTCTGTTTTATTAATAGTAAGAGTACAGATTTCTCCTCTAGAAGCTAGGGCGTATAGAAACACTGGTTTCCCGTCCATCAGGTAATCTAACATGAGCATAATCTGGATTTGCTTCAATGAGTTCGACTTCTTGAACAATAGGCTCATACTTATTAGTTCGGGCATGGTTTCTGATGAGTACGAGTCCAGGATGAGATATCCTGGATCTCATCCTGACTATCTCATTCTTTTGTAAAGAGGCTCACCAGCGGCCTAGCGATTCTGCGCTCAAAGCTGGAAGACGTGAGGTGTCATGTTCGATCTCAGGTCGCGCTCGTCGGCCTAGCCGTTAAGATTTTTCCGTGGTTTCCTCCGAAACTTACATAAATACGGGCTAAGATTTCTTAGAAAGACCCCCCCCCCCCCCAAGGAGGGCACTCTCAACATGCATAGTCAATCGGCCTTATTCCCATATCCAATCCAATCCCCTTTTTGTATGGAAGCCAATCTTTATTGGGTTTTTAACTTATATATCTGATGCATTTAACACAAACATTTGTACGTACATTACTAATATCATTTTGTGTAAAAGAACTGTATGTTTGTATGTATGCATACTTACACACATATTATTTAAAATCATATTCAAATTATTTTTATTATAGCATTTAATTAGTGTGATAAAAACATCTTAAATTATAAGGTCGTTTTCATTATTATTTGAATAGTTATTCATTGGATTAGCCTAATACTTTGGACACAAATAAAGTTACTCGTTCACGAGGGGGAGGTGAAAAAGGGACATAATAATTAGTAGTAATTTGCCTAGTTTATATTTTTATATTATAGCTTCAAGTACTTATCTTTTGTCGTGCCAGTGAACAACCTCTTTAAGCTGGCAGAATCGAGGTGCCGGGTACGAATCCAAGTGTTGCTCGTTGGCCGACCCTTTTGGCGTTTGCTGTGGTTTTCTTCGAAATTTCGTAAATACAGGATAGATTTCCTTATAAGCCCCCCACCCCCTCCTTCTTCATGTGCAGTCAATTGGACGAAAATCGAAAACAAAGAAACAATTGGATTTTCTCCTTAAATGAATTACTTCTTTAAAAGTAATATATACAAAATAATTTCTTGCTCTTGTGGAAATTGGGCATGAAATTGAAAAGTGCCATTTCTTTTTCGTTTGGGAACTACTCCCGATTATCTGCGGACGCGGGATAAACGCAGAATCAAGAAAAAGTGTTTTCTCGAGAAGGTTGTTGTCGGGTTTTTAAGGCCGATTCACTACGCTAAAGTCCTCGGCCTATAAGTGAAATGTCTTCCGTAGTGGTCTTTCTAAGTGTTCCTAGCTCGTTTTCCCGCAAGTTTCTAAAAGAACTACGAGAAATTCCGATGAGCGTGCCCTACGATCGAGCTCGGCACTTCGCATCAACCAGCTTTGAGCGTTTAACCACTTGGCCGCTGGTGAGCTTTCTCAAGAAGAAACAAAAACAAATAACTGATTATCCCCAAAATTTTCAATATTTTTTTTTTTTTTTTTTATCCTCCAGTATTAATAAATGATTTATCGTTGAATATACGTTTGAAGTTCAAAGACTGAAAGTTTGCAAAAAATAAATTAAATAAAAAAATAAAATAAAAAAATAAGTCCCATTCTAAATAATCTTTAAAAATCCCCAATTTTTAACTGCGTTTAAAGAATTTTTGGTCTGTAAAACCATAATCACTATTTATATTCATTTTGTAATTTTTGTCAAAAATCAGTATAAAATCTTTTTTTTTTTTTTTTTTTTTTTCTGGCTACAATCCAAAAAACCTAACATAAAAATGCTTTATAAACTAACATAATAAAGATAAATAAGCAACTATAATTTCTTATATTGAGACTTAGTACCCAATATAAAAAAATATGATTAAAATCTATATCATAACTAATAACTTTATTTTCCCTTATATCATCTTTCCCCCCCTCCCCCTCTTTTTAAATATATATATATACATAAAATTCGACACCTCCAAATTTCAAATTATTAATAGTTACACATTTTTTCTGTTCAGCTTATAGAAATATCTAAAAAAAGTAATAAAAACACAGAAAAATGACTTATTCAGGAATTCTTCATTTTAAATATGTTCTTACAATATATCAATGATTGTACACATTTTATTAATACAATACAATAAAATGCATTTAATATAGAGATTTTCAAATAATAAATTTCAATATTTCCTTAATAAACATAATTTTGTCAATAAACAAATACTTACCAATATATATATATATATATATATATATATATATATTTATATAATCTGGAGTGACTCTACTCAACTTACCAAACATTAAGTAAATAATAGTTATTTAAAATATATATATATATATATGTATATTAAAACAAGAGAAGTCGATAAAGACAAAATTATGATAGGATTTGTGAATATTTTCCGCGTATAGCATGTTGTTTAACATTATTGCATTTGAAATAACTTGAGACCATAGGTCATTATGATAAAGATTTTTTTCACTTGTGCCTTCAAAAAATCTATAAACGCTAGATCCACCAAAATCTATATCATTCAGATGATAGTAACCTATAACATGTATATAAACTTTCAACTCAATCAAATTAGTGGTTTAGATGCCATCACAAATTTAATAACTTGAGTCTGCACGCAGTAATGATAAAGAATTTTCCTTTGTGCCCCTGTAAAATATATTTATATATATATATATATGTATATATATATATATATAATACAGTTACATATATATATATATATATATATATATAAATGCCAGATTCACCAAAATCTATACAGTTCATGTGACAGTGTATAAATTTTGTGATGTTTATGTGACATGTACATAAATTTTTGGCTCAATCGAATATGGCATTTAGATGCTATAGCACTTTAAATATTTTGAACCCTCAGGTGATTATGATAAAGAATTTTTCTTTGTGTCCCTGAGAAAAGAAGCGTAAGTGCAAGATAAACCAAAATCAATAAATTTACCTATAACACACATACTAACTTTCAGCTCATTTGAACAAAGTGTCTAGATGCTATAGTATTCACGCACACATAGACATACTACCATAAAATTAAGCGAAAATGAATGCAGGAGATCTCAAAGAATACAGATGCACTAAAATCTCAATGTCGAATTTATGTCATGATTACAAGAATTTTCTTACAGTTTGCAAAGTAAAAAAAATAAATAGTTTTCTCTGCAAGCACACGGTAAAATTATCTGTAATACGTAATACGTGATACAATTCGAAGTCCAGAAGCAGAAAATGCTTAAATTGCTTCCAACCAGCAGGAAAAATGGTTTGGGAAGTTTTTAATTAATAATTTTTTAAGTTTTGGAGAAAACATAAAAAACTCAATACCTAGGAGTGTAAGTGTGATCCGAGTTCAAATCCAGCACCTCTCGTATACCAGCTTTGTGAATGAAACCTCTCAGTAGTGGTGGTGTCAATATTAAATATTCTACTTTACAGGTACAGCTTTAATGACTGTAGCTGGTTTCTATTTTTAAAAGTTGTGAATATAAAAAAAATATATATATATATTTACAGAGAGAGAGAGAGAGAGAGATTGAGTATATTAAAAGCAGTAAGATAAAAAAAAAGGGGGGGGCAGGAAGAAGGAGAACAGAAAATATCATCAATGATATTTTATTAAACATTATTAATATTATTTTAATATTTGTTGCATATTTTACTTTACTAAAAATATAACCATTTAGAAATTAGTAAAATGTTCTTGAGACTGTTCAAAATAATCAGGATTGAAATTAAGTTTTCATTTCAATTTGCTTATATAACTTTAAGTACGTTCATAGTGGAATTTGCTATATGAAGGACAGAGATTATTGATTACCATGCAATTTTAATATTTTTTTTTTTATTCAGAATTCACTGTATTTTCTGATATTTGAATTTTTTAAAACAGAAAAATTCAAGAACTTGCCACGCCTTGATTTTGCCTACTTAAAAAAAAAAAAAAAAAAAAAAAAAAAAAAAAATTCAAGGACTGTATGAACTCTGTCTCGACCTTGAGCCAGTATGCTAAGTATGCTGCCATTTATATATAATATAAAAAGCAAACTGTGTAAGATTGCATAGTTCATCCCTTACATTGAAATATTCTCTTATTATTTAAAACATAAATAAGTCTGAAAAGTATAGCGATTATTTTTTCTCCTATGAGCAATATCGACAACATCTTCAATTATTGTTATTATTATTGTTCTGAAATATGTAACAATATCAGGCAATAGCAAGTACTTGATAAACAAAGTAAGTGTTAAAATACAAAGTAAAGAGTTGTTTTTAAAAACAGGATTTTTTTAAACAGATAAAAAGTTCTTACTACAAATTTTAAATACTATAGAGCGATTTTAAATACAAAATACGAACACATGCAACATAAATTTCAACAAAGTATCGTAACATCACATTCATTTTCATGGTGCACTGCACACATGCATGAAAATAAGTATATATATATATATATCAGGGCCCAGTGGCAGAAACACCGCGACATAGTCGCGGACACAGAAAAACGGCTTGCGGACAGTTTTTGTCTGCACTGATAAAAAAATTTGTCTGCAAATTTCGAATAACAATTCACTTAAAACAAAAAAAAAAAATCTGTATCAAAACTAAAAACAATACTTTTATTATTTATAATTATTTGTATTGTGTTGTGTCAAACATTGCTTTAAAACATTTAATTGAATGGGATGAATTGAATGAATACACACAATTGTTACGCAGTAAAATTGTATTCGTGTATTGTTGCACGAGATCACCACTGATGTTAAGCCCCACCCCCTCCAACAGCTTTCAGGCTTTTTGAGTGTAAGCCATTTTCACCCCTGATTACACGCAAATTTTGCAGACAGATTATGACATTTCAAAAGCCTGTCGCAGACGCTTTTTGCCACTGGGTATCACGGTTGCTACACAAAGCAGGAAAAAAATTTCCTGAGCTTTCCTAGTCCCTTTTAGAAGTAAAATAGATGACACGCAATCATGCAGCATCAGAATCTAACATAAAAAAACATAATTATAAAGCATTAAATTTTTTTAAAATATTTTATTATGAAAAAAATTTTCCAATGTTTTTCCAAAAAATTTCAAAATTCCCTGAATTTTCCCTGTTTTTGCTATAAATTTTGAAAATTCCCTGAGTTTTCCCTGTTTTTTAATAGATTTTCAAATTACCCGAGTTTTTCAGGTGCCGTAGCAGCCTAATATATATATATATATAATTTAGCATTGAATAAGAAATTTCTTACCTGAAATATAATTTGATGTTATCGGATCATACGAATCACTCCCACCATCTGATTGTAGTTGAACATATTTCGCTTTATCATCAGCAGTAGGAAAAGAATCTGCCATTAGAAAACAACACATAATATGTTTAAACTAGCAGGCAACGCCCGCTTCGCTGGTCCCTATTTTTAAATGAATCACTATAATGAATTCTCAAAATTGCATTAATTTTTATCACATGAAAAAAAAGAGAAACAAAATCTGAGTAGGAAAAATGTCGCACCGGGTTCTCACTGCCTTCGGAAAAAATTCCCAAAATGCTCTAACTCTTATTTCTATTATTTTCTCACTTCGCCCCCCCCCCCCTCCTGTCTATCCTAATAATTTTACAAATTTGAAATATCCGCAATTGATTTGTAAGTATCAAAAACCTCTATGCACCAGTTTTGAACGATATATCTCTATTTTTATTTTTTTACCGCTCTACTCCCCCCCCCTTCCCGCCCTCCCAATAATTTTAAAAATTCGAAAATATCCGCAATCGAATTGTAGGTATTGGAAACCTCTATGTACCAATTTTGAATGATCTAACTCTATTTTCTTTTTTTTTTTCCCCTCTGCCCCCCCTTCCCGGCCCTCCTAATAACTTTATACTTTCAAAAAAAACCCCATTCGACTTGCAGGCCTCTAAAACTTATCTGTACCGATTTTGAACGGCCTAACTGTATTTCTATTTGTTTTTTACCATAGCCCCCCCCCCCTTACCGCCCCACCTAATAATTTTAAAAATTCGAAAGTATCCGCAATCGATTTGTAAGTATCGAAAACATCTATGTACCAATTTTGAGCGATCTAACTCTATTTTTATTTTTTTGCCCCCCTCCCCCCCCCTCTCCCCTCCCCCTTTCCCGGCCCTCCTAATAACTTTACACTTTCGAAAATATCCCCATTCGACTTGCAGGCATCTAAAACTTAACTGTACCAATTTTGAACGGCCTAACTGTATTTCTATTTGTTTTTGACCATAGCCCCCCCCCTTACCGCCCCCCCTTCCCGCCCCACCTAATAATTTTAAAAATTCGAAAGTATCCGCAATCGATTTGTAAGTATCGAAAACATCTATATACCAATTTTGAACGATCTAACTCTATTTTTATTTTTTTGCCCCCCTCCCCCCCTCTCCCCTCCCCCTTTCCCGGCCCTCCTAATAACTTTACACTTTCGAAAATATCCCCATTCGACTTGCAGGCATCTAAAACCTAACTGTACCAATTTTGAACGGCCTAACTGTATTTCTATTTGTTTTTGCCCCATAGCCCCCCCTTTCCGCCCCCCCCCCTTCCCGCACCTCCTAATAATTTTATAAATTCGAAAATATCCGAAATCGATTTGTAGGTATCGTAAAACCTCTATATACCAATTTTGAACGATCTAACTCTCTTTTTATTTTTTGCCCCCCCCCTTCTCCCCCCCCCTGCTGCCCCACCTCGGGGCTGAATTTCTAAAATTCCAGAAATTGGTTTTTAGATATTTGCATTAGCTATATTTTAGAGCAAAAATTTCACGCATATCTATTTTTTTGATTGAGATATATAGGATTATGCGAAATCACGTTTTCACGCATGTGAAATCACGTTTTGCCCCCCCGTCCCCCTTGGGGACCGAATTTTGAAAATTCCAGAAATTGGTTTTTTGACATTTGTATTAGCTATATTTTAAAGCAAAAATTTTACGGATATCTGTTTTTTTTGTTTGAGATATGAAGGATTTTGTGAAATCACGTTTTACCCCCTCTCCCCCCCTTGGGGGGCGAATTTTGTAAAATCGCTTCTTAGTTGATGCCTACGTCATGGAACGAACATTGTCACAAAATTTCATGTTTCTAGGTCCAGGGGTTTGGTCTGGGCGTTGATAGATCACCCCCTCACTCAGGAAGTCTTCTTTTATATATATAGATAAAGCAAAAGAAAATATATTTTAATTTTAAAAGTAATCAAAGTTTTGTTTTAGTCAATTAAAAGTTTAAAAAGTAATTATAATTCCTATATTTTTGTTTCTTCTATGTACCTAATGTAACTTAACAAAGATAAGAATCTCATTTTATTATGGTGTATGGTTATATGGTGTGGTAATAACAGTAATAACTGACTCTGGCTGACCGTATCCGGTTATCTGGCTGCAGCGTGTTTTTTACGACTAGAAGGACCATTAGTTTCAATCTGGTTAAAAATGTCGTCACCAGTTTTTGTAGACCAGTCTTGTGCAACACCAAAAGACGGGAAAATAAATCAGAAAAATATGTCCTGATGAAAGAAGTGATTTTTCTGAATCCAGAGGTGCAAACCGTTTTTTGACACAATTAGATTTTTTAAAATTAACTAAAGTGTGAAATTTAGGTGGCAAAACTTCATTTTAATTCATTTCAATCATTTTAAAAAGTACGTGGCCCAGTTTTACAGTAAAAAAATTTAGATTAAAAATAAAAATTTCACAGACTGAAATTAATAGTCCTCCGTAGTAAACTAAATTCTGTCTTTGACAGAAATTTTACTTTTCTTTTTTTAGTTCCATTCCCCTACCTCAGATTAAACATTTTTTAAGATTTATTTGCTCAGGCCAAATATTAATTGTTAGATAACTCTTTAAATAGTGATAGGATGCTTTTTGGATATTTTGAGGCACTTCATACACATTTTTCAAAGACAAACATAAAATTGTTATTTTTTCAACTTTCGTCATCTTTGCTGAAGTTTAGTTTATAAAGGTTTATAGGTTTTAGTTGATACCAGGCCTAGCAGGATTTTGCCCACAAATGCAGAATTACTGTTTTTAAACGATAATTAACAGATTATTAAAATAAAACGAGCAAAAATGCTACCCATTTGATTTTTTTTTTATGTGTTTAAGTATATAACTTAAAAAATTAAAAATGGTTTCAAAAATTATAACTTTGATGCTGGAATAATGATTTTAAATACAGTCGAACCTCGTTAATGGGAATCTCAAGGGGGATAATAAAAAAGAAAAAAAAAATCTGTTCATGTTATCAGTACTTCATGCTATTAATAACTAATCTTCATATAACCAAACTAAGCTAATTTTCACTTTGAGGGGCATTGTGGATACAGTTCATGTTAAAAGTAATTCACGTTCACAGTGTTCATGTTAAAGAGGTGTGACTGTATTTTTAAAACATTTAAATTGAAGTCTTTCCAGTTAGTTTGAAATTTTGTCAATATTTGCGTCAGAAATTCTACATTATCTACATATTTTCTGTGCACTTTTGTGCAGCTGCACGAAAAGTAAAATATATTTTCATTTTTCAGTTTTGCTATAAATTCGCTTTTTTGTCAGTTTATTTAACGGTTACCAATCAACAGTATTTTATAAAGTCTAAAAACAATTTATAAATTAATACAAAATAGTTTATTCATAGTTACATACTCCGATAAAAGAATTTGGAAAAAGATTAAATGAAAAAAAACTAATTTTTTGAGATTAGATAAACAATTAAATTATTATCAAGCATAATATTGAATATATTCTCAGGGAAGGAAGCCCATTATATGCTTAATTGAAATTGAAATAGTAAATAGTCAGTCTACACTTGAACCCAGAATTCAGCAAACGGCTTGTTGGAGAAGGGTTAAGTCAGTCAAATATTCAGAAAAAAAAAATAAAAAAATCTACGAACAGCAAATTTTTAAAAATCCACAAGATCATAAAGAACATGCTATATAATACAAAAGATGACTGTATCACAACCTTTATTAAATATTTTAATTTTTGAATTATGTTTTTTATAGCCTTCACTCTTTTCACTATATTACCATATCATTCCGACCAATATAATAAATGTATGAAAAAGCAGATTTTCACTTCAAAGAATTTAAATAAATAAAAAACAAATACATGTTAATTAAACTAAAATTTTAATAAGTTTAATCTTTTCTCTACATACTATCATTTTTTCCAATAAATGCAGTGTATCTATATTTATTTATATAAAAATTAAAAGATCTTTCCTTTTAAAGGAATTAATTAAACAATAAAAATAAACAGCTGTTATAACACACATATATATATATATATATATATATACACACGCGCATTATTCATAAACGTAACTGTGATAAATAAGCTTTTAAATTAAGAATTTAATATACATAATTTTTTCTACTGTATTATCATTTGATTTTCAATGGGAAAAAAAAGTGATTTCGCCTTCAAATAATTGAATTAAAAAATAAAATAAAACAAATAAAAATGCATAATAGTTCCATGGCTAAGATTCGCAGACGATTGAATTGTAAGAATAGATTTTAGAAAAATAAAAGCCAATGTTTAAAATTGAAAAAAAATTAGTTATTATTTTTTTTTTTTTAATTTTAAATTCGAAATTCGAAGAATTCTCAATGGGATGCACACCTCCAGGGTCCCAGCAACCTTTTTGCCATGTTTTGTAGCTCTACGATCAATAGTGTAAGTATCAGAGCGCAAACAAAAAACAGATACACACACACATATACTTATCTTTATTTATATAGAAAAAGATAACGATATTTCTTTTTTTCGTAACGCACTCTAAATTCTTGAATAATTTAAAAAAGTAAAACTTAACAGGATATAAAATTTATGATTAACTTAATTGGACAAAAGTAATAAGTACGAAATGAATGAATTGGATAAGAATAAATTAAAATGAAAGAAACAATTTTAAAATTAAAGGAAATATAATGCTACTGTAAGCTATTAAAAACCTGATTTATTTCATTTATGAAGGCGACCGAACTGTTTTCCGGTGATTTTTTTTTTTTTTTTTTTTTTTTTTTCCGGGTGACTATTTTTTGGTGACTTTATTTCCTCTTTCCCTTACATACAGACAAACAACAATGACTTATATTTATATTAAAATTATCGAAAGTAAAATAAACTAGTATGTTGTGGCCACCACAAGACTTTCTTCTATATATTCCTATATACATATTCAATTAGTAACAAATATATATATATATATAAAAAAAAAAAAAAAAAAAAAAAACGATTTTTTTTTTCTAAGTTTTTTTTTTTTTTTTTTTAAGTAAAAAAGAATCGATAACTTTGTTTTAAATTATCACAGATTTATAGTTCAACCATTCGTTTTAAAGGCATTGACGAGATCTTTCGAAAGATACCCATCTTGAAAATTTACCCCCCCCCCGGGGGTGCTTCCCCCCAGGGGGGGAAGCGATGCCCCCACATGCACAGAAATTTTTTCCTAGTTAACTATTACTATTATCAATAACTCATATTAATTTTACAATCACAAGTTAAAAATAACTCTCATTATGTACATTTATACGAAATTTTGTCGTATACAGCCATGTTAAAAATTTAGATAAAATGCGATCACAGCGCCACCTGTTGAGCTATTGATCCCCAAATGTAATCAGCACCAGTTTATGTCGGGGACCAACTAAATACCAAGTTTGGTTAAATTTCGTTAAAAAAAAATAATAATTTTACAATCACTAGTTTAAAATAACGCTCATTATGTACATTTATACGGAATTTTGTCCTATACTGCCATGTTAAAAGTTTACATAAAATGCGATCACAGCGCCATCTGCTGGGCGATTGATCCCAAAATGTAATCAGCACCATTCCATGTCAGCGTCCAACTATATACCAAGTTTGGTTCAATTTCATTCATCAGTTCGTGAGATACGGTGAAAAATACGAAATTTTGCGATCACAGCGCCACCTGTTGGACGATTGATCCCCAAATCTAATCAGCACCATGCCCCGTCAGGTTCCAGCTATATACCAAGTTTGGTTGAATTTCATTCATTGGTTCGTGAGATACGGTGAAAAATACGAAAATTTGCCCTATACTGCCATGTTAAAAATTTACATAAAATGCGATCACAGCGCCACCTGCTGGGCTATTGATCCCCAAATCTAATCAGCACAATGCCCCGCCAGGGTCCAACTATATACCAAGTTTGGTTGAATTTCATTCATTGGTTCGTGAGATACGGTGAGAAAACGAAACTACAGACAGACAGACATTTTTAAAAACTATCAATTCGTGTTCAGGACATCCCAAAACGTGTAGATCCGTCGAAAAACGGTGGTCGAAAATTTTCGCGAATCCAATGCTTTCTCGATATTACATATAGAAGAAAGTAAAAATCAATTCATTAAGAACTGCAAATATACAAATTCATTCCTTAAAATACAGGCAAATTCTTTTCGTTATTTCTTTCTTTTTTTTTCGTGTGTGTGTGTGTGCGCGTGCTATATATCTATAATATTACCTTTTGAAACATTGTACAAAAGGAAATATAAGTGCTGAAATATATCTCATCAAGAAAGTGAAAATTTAAACAAAAAGAAAAAGAAATAATCAGAATACAAATAACGAAAGCATATAATACCTAATACGTCTTCATGGGTACCTTCCTCCCCCTCCCAGGTATATAATACACTCATTGTGATTTTCATAAAAAGTAAGTGATAATTATAGAGTATATCAAAATCGGTAAAATGGTGATATAAAAAATCATTTTATTTTCCTTTAACCCCCTCCCCCCAAGTATATCTGAAACTTACTGTAATTTTTTCAAAATTGTACGTGATTTTACAAACTTAGTAGGGTAATAATATATTTTATTTCCATCTCACCCCCCCCCCCCCAAACCTTGCCCTCGAGTTATGTTGTATAATGCGCTCATTGTGATTTTCATAAAATGTAAGTGATAGTTATTGAATATACAAAAAAATCGGTAAAAAGGTGATATAAAAAGTCATTTTATTCTCCTCTGCCCCCCTCCGTCTTTTTAACCCTCCCAAGTATATCTGAAACTTACTTTTTGTAAATCGATAATACGGTAGTAAGAATATATTTTATTTCCATCTGTCTTCCCCCGCTTGCCCGTGAGATACACTCATTGTGATTGTTATAAAAAGTAAGTGATAATTATAGAATTTATCATTAAAATCGGTAAAATGGGATGTAAAATATCATTTTATTTTCCTCTGCCTTCCCTCTCTTTAACCCCCCCCCCCCTCCAAGTATGTCTGACCCATGCTGTAATTTTTTTCACAAATTGTACGTGATTATACAAAGTTTCATTAAAATCGGTAGGAATGTGATATAAAAACAATTTCTTTCTTTCGATCTGGTCCTAGTCCCACCTCCCCCTTTCCCCTAGATATATACGACTTGAATATCGTACCAAATCAATTGAAATTTATAAAAATGTAATTTGCAAATCATTCTTTAAATTCTTTATTTCATAGTATTTATTATTTTGTTATTTGCAAATTGGAAAAGTACCCTTTTTTCCGGGTGTCGTTTTTTAAGGTGCCTTTTTTTCCGGAATCTTTTAAATGGCTATCTCGAATTAATTTTTCTTTAATTTTCTCTTATTATAAATAAAGTAACAGATATATTTTTACGTTCCGAGCTTGCATGTATAAGGAGAGTATTGTAATAATAAAAAAAAAAAAAAATCGAATTTGAAATTTTAATGTATTTATACTTTATGAGTTCATCTGAAAAAGTTGTTCTCCTTTTGAGTTGTTTACTTTTATACAAAATAAAATTTTTATATGTTGCGGTCTATGGACACAAACATTTTAAAGTTCGCTTTAATAATGTTAAATTAGTTAAAACACACACACACACACACACACAAAAAAAAAAAAAAAAAAAGAGAAATGCGATCTTACCATTTTAAAAGAAATGCACAAAAATTTGGAGAAAAATATTCAAACACCGTATGGTAGTTATTAATAGTTATAATTTCAGTTTATAGATAGTTATTAATAGATATAATAATAGTTTATATATTTAGGTACTTTTACGTTTTTTGTCTATTTCCTAATTTCGTTCTGCTATTAATAGAAAAGTGATATTTCACTAAGAGACCGCCAGACGCTCTAGTCCTGATCAGTCAGCTTTTATTTATTTTTTTCCCATTGATGATTGCAGAATATAAATGTTCCTTGTACTTTCCCACCACTTCTTTATGATTAAATGTTATGTAATAAATATTGCAATTATTTGTAGCCGAAACGGCAATCGGAAAACGAAAAAATGAAGTCATATGTATTGCATTAAGATTTGTATAATGGTTTATTTATTTATTTTCCCATTAAAAAAAAAAAAAAGTGTCTATAAATAATATTTAACAATAAGTAAATGAAAATTATTTCTTATTACGTTAATGTTGTTAACATTAACATTAAAATTAAATTAAACATTAACAAACATAAATTTAAGCTCTAACTTTTACTGTTGGGCTTCGCAGTTTTTCGCGAAAAATTAGGAATAATAGTGATTATTATTATTATTACTTTTTTTTATAAATTAATGAAAGAGTTCTGCTAATTGAATGTAATATCATTCTAGCAAACAATTTACAATGGTATAATAATTTAAGTAAACAGATATCTTAAACAAGATTTTTATTTTTAATAATTCTCAAAAAGCATAAACAATGCTTTTAGGTAGAGGACAAATTTTTATTTATAACTGATTCTCTGTGTGTTTATAGAAATATAAAATATATTTAATTAGTACATAAAAATTATTTCAGACAGCTCTGTTTACAAAAATGTTATTTAAATGGATTTATGTTATAACAAAGGAAATTTTTATATGCAACTCAAATTAATTATAGTTAAATTTCCAATACAAAACGCCATCTATCGATCATTAGAAACGCGGATACAATAACGTATAATTCAAGGACATAATTAAAAATAATTTTTGCAGGAAAAATGTCTAAAATTATAATTTTATTATTATTATTATTTTATTTACATAATTTTCTAAAAAACAATAATATTATATAGATTTAAGAATATTATTGTATTTCAGTGCATATGTACGAAACTATGAGCGTGTTCAGTAGAGCGTCCGATCCACGACCGGTCGATTGATTCCGAGCCAAAGCGTTCAGTGGTGTCGACCGATCCTGAGTCACATCGTTCAGTGGGATGGACCGATCTCGACCGGTCGTGAATCAGAAAGCCCAGAAAAATTTCTTGATCCATTGGGTCACGTTATGGATCAAATGCGCAATAGGTTGAAAATCAGGCTCTGACTGACACTACGCACTGAAAACCTGAATAATGACCATCTGTTTTTGACAATGATTGTTTATTTGTTTAATTAGCTGAGGATTAATACAGATGTACTTATTTATATGCATTGTTTGTGCTGTAGAAAATAAGGTAAGTAATTCCATTAAATGCTAAACTATATTATGTTTATTCATTTATTGTGTAAAAAAGATTTTTTACGTAATAACGATTTTCGATACGTAATTTCTTTTATTGATGAACGTAACATTTAAACATAAAATTAAAACAAAAATTTACACAATTTTAATTGAAACAAAAATACATTTTTTTTTTTTTTTTTTTTTAATTCGGACGCTATCATATTTTGTTAATTTAATATATAAAAATAAGCTGGGAAAAATTAATTATTTCTTTTCTTTTTTTTTTCAGACTTAGCTTTTCATTCATGCGATTGTTTTTTGTTTACAAATAGAAAAGTTTGTAAACGATTGTATTTTTTACCTTTAAAACAATAAGTTAACCATAAGTAAATAAATTAAAATGCTTCCACATATTTTTAATTTTGGTAAAAATAAGTTTAAGATGTCAATTATTAATGTAGTGTCGCATCGATTAATCGTATCGGACTTCAAGTTTCAGTTGAAGTTTGTCAGAACTGCATGGCAACGATAGAACTTTTCGAACAATGACAACAAAGTCGCTATTTTGTTTGTGATCCAGAAAATGTACGAAATATTGGATTTTATCGTCGTTGATTGATTGGAAATAGTAAATTATCAATTCTTAAGGAGTCAGAGAAGCGTTATTTTCATTTATTGTAACAACACATCGCTTCATCTGGTGACCCGTGTTGAAAATGCCAGACGACGAGAAGAACAAAGAAAACGAAACTGCAACACAGGCTGCGGTCGCTAGAGTTAGCGTCAAGGTTCCTACTTTCTGGAAACCGGATCCGAAGATATGGTTCCTCCAATTGGAAGCTCAGTTTCGAAATGCGAACATAACTGCTGATCAAACTAAGTATGATTATGTTATTAGTTCCATTGAACCGGATATTTTGTCGCAAGTATCCGATATACTGCTTACCCCACCTCAACAAGATAAATACCAGACTATAAAGGACAGGCTAATTTCTTTATATGCTGACTCGGAGACTCAGAAAACTCAGAAGTTACTGAGTGAACTTGAATTAGGAGATAAAAAGCCGTCACAGTTGCTTTGCGAAATGCGCAATTTGGCCGGTGACAAAGTGACTGACACTTTTCTGAAAACATTGTGGTTGCAACGCTTACCAGTTAATATGCGTGGAATTATAACTGTCAGTGGCGATGATTTACCAAAATTGGCTACTATGGCCGACAAGATTTGGGAACTAAACCCCATTACTCCTCAGATAGCCGCAACTTCGTCCATAACCGTGAGCAGTGGACTAATCGAGAACCTACAAAAACAGGTTAGCGAACTCACTTTGCAAGTTTCCGCTCTATCCAAACAACGGCGTAGCAATTTTCGGTACCGCTCTAAATCAAGAGGCAGGAGTCCCAGCGATAGTAGGCATGCCATTTGCTACTACCATAGGAAATTTGGGAATAACTCTTTCAAATGCAAACAACCATGCAACTTCCAATCAGCATCACAGACAGGTAGCTCGGAAAACTGACACCCCGTCTCTCACTGACGACGGAGGGACGTGGGGTTGAGCTGAGTCGTCTTTTCGTAAGCGACAAGGAAACAGCCACCCAATTTTTAATTGACACCGGGGCAGAACTGTCGGTTATCCCACCATTACCTGCTGATAGAAAAAATATCTCGAAATTAGAACTGTTCGCCGCAAATGGCACCAGGATCAAAACATATGGTCAAAAGTTACTGAAGCTCGATTTTGGACTCCGAAGATCATTTAGTTGGCCTTTTGTAATCGCTGAAGTGAATAGACCCATCATAGGTATGGATTTTCTCGCTAATTTTAACCTGTTGGTAGATACTAAAAACCGTAAGTTAATAGATGGCATTACATTTTTAACTATTAATGGAATCCCTTGCTTTCAAAACAATAATAATATCCCAATTTTAAATGCTGTTAACAATCCATACAAAAATATTCTCAATGATTTTCCAGATGTGCTCAAACTGAGTGGAATTAACACTAAAATTAAAAATCATAACACTGAACACTTCATCGAAACCAGAGGCCCACCCGTTACCGCCAAAGTCAGAAGGCTGTCGGTCGACAAACTTAAGGCTGCTAAAAAGGAGTTTGAATTCATGCTCCAAATGGGTTTATGCAGACCTTCTACGAGTAACTGGTCCAGTCCACTCCATCTCGCTATGAAGAAAACGGGGGCCTGGCGACCTTGCGGTGACTACAGAGCGTTAAACAACGTCACAATCCCCGATAGATATCCTCTTCCATTTTTAACAGACTGTAGTTCTATTTTAGCAGGAACAACAATTTTCTCTTCCATTGATCTCATTAGGGCGTATCAGCAAATTCCAGTTCGTAAGGAAGATATACCGAAAACCGCAATTCTCACGCCTTTCGGCTTATTCGAATTTCCATACATGACATTTGGTCTTCGTAACGCAGCTCAAACTTTCCAACGTTTCATGAACACTGTTCTGAATGGGCTAGAGTTCGTATTTTGTTATTTGGATGATATCCTGATAGCCTCTGCGGACGAAAAAACACATCGGCAACACGTACGAGTAGTACTTTCGAGGTTAAATGAATATGGACTGTGCATTAATACGGCAAAATGTAAATTTGGTCAAACTAAACTTGCATTCTTGGGATACGAAGTATCGGCTGAAGGTCTTAAACCACTTCCAACGAAAGTCGATGCAATCAATAATTATCCAGAACCAAAGTCATTTACCAGTTTAAGACGATTTTTAGGTATGGTAAATTTTTACCACAGATTCATACCAAATTGTGCCAAATTGCAACAACCGTTAACAACACTGCTGTCAGGTGTCAAAAAGAACTGCAGTAAGCCAATACTCTGGACGGAAGAAGCAAGAAATGCCTTCCAAGCTTTAAAGGATGCACTCAGTCATGCTTCCATTTTGGCTCACCCATCAGAAAAGGCTGAAATAACATTGACAACTGATGCTTCAGACACTGCGATTGGAGCGGTCGTACAACAAGTGGTGAACAATGCGAAACAACCTTCGAGTTTCTTTTCACGCGCTTTGACACCAACCCAAAGAAAGTATAGTGCCTACGATAGAGAGCTATTAGCCATATATACAGCAGTGAAGCATTTTAAATACATCTTAGAAGGACGACATTTTACAATTTTTACAGACCACAAGCCAATCACATTTGCCTTCCAACAAGATTTGGAAAAAGCCTCACCTAGGCAAGCCAGACAACTGTCATACATTGGCCAGTTCACAACCGATATCCGATACATCCAGGGAGATGAAAATACCGTTGCTGATGCACTCTCTCGTATTGAAACCATTTCTGTACCACCTGTAGTAGACTTACAAACTGTCGCAAACTCTCAAGAAGATGAAGAGTTGGAAATACTGAGAAGTAATCCAAACTTGAAAATTTTACAGATCCCTATACCGGACAGCGACAAGAAAATCTGTTGTGATACTTCTACGAACTATAATCGTCCATACATACCTGCGGAATTTCGACGAAGAATATTTTTATCCATTCATAATTGTCTCATTCTGGAATAAGATCCACAACCAAATTGATCACAAAACGTTTCATATGGCCTAATATGAATAAAGACTGCCAACTGTGGACTAGAGCATGTTTACCATGCCAACGATCCAAAGTTCATAGGCACACTCAGTCAGCTTTGGGAGAATTCAAAGTACCTCCGCACAGATTTCAGCATTTAAATATAGATTTGGTTGGTCCGTTACCGACTTGCAAAGGATTCAGATACCTTCTCACCATCGTCGATCGTTACACTCGATGGATTGAAGCAGTGCCTTTAGAAGATCAGTCAGCTGAATCAATCGCTAAAGCTTTGATTTCCACCTGGTTTTCTCGCTTCGGAATCCCGAATCGAATAACATCTGACCAAGGCAGGCAATTTGATAGCCAACTCTTTCAAGCCTTAGGAAAATATCTCGGTTTTCAGACAAATACCACAACTGCGTATCACCCACAAGCTAATGGCTTGATTGAGCGCCAACACCGGACTTTAAAAGCTAGCCTAAAATGCCACCTGCTAGAAGCAAAATCATGGCTGGAAGCATTGCCTTTTGTTCTCTTAGGTATAAGATCTGCTATCAAGGAAGACTTAGGATGCTCATCCGCAGAACTTGTTTACGGAACCCCCTTGGCGTTACCAGGAGAATTCTTTTCAACGCTACCTCCTATGAAACAATCGGAATTTTCCCAAAATCTCCAGAAAATAATACAAGATATGAAGCCACGACCTACAACAACCCATGGAAAAAGAACAGTCTTTGTTTCTAAACAACTGTGCAACTGTTCTCATGTATTTCTATACAACAACGTCAATAGTTCTTCACTACAACCTGTCTATCTTGGACCATATCCCGTAAAGGCGAGAAAGGATAAATATTTCGATATCGAAATCCAGGGAAAAGTCAAACGTGTTTCTATCGACAGAGTGAAACCGTGTTTTCTGTTAAAAGAAACAGATATCCCTTATCCAGAGCTACATCCCTCGAAAAATGAGCATAACGAAACGCCTGGACTCAAGACTACGGAAGAAAGTCCAGCGACTCCACAGGAAAGCAAGACAACCAGAACTGGCAGACATGTGAAGTTTCCCAGTCACTTAAAAGACTATCTTCTGTAATCGTTTTCACTGGGAAGGGGGTGTGTAGTGTCGCATCGATTAATAAACAAAACAGTCTGTGAAAAAAGTAGCTATAAAATTATGCAGTGTTTACATTGCTAGTTTATTTTAATATTCAGTCGGTAATAAGAGAAAAAGCTCTTTATATTGATTCACAAATCGAAGAAGAAAGTAAGATTATTTTTTATATAAATCCATTATATTAACTAAACAGCATATTTTATATAATTTATTTATTTATTATTTTTTTTTTCAAAAACGTTTTTTGTTGTACGTTTCTGTTCAAAAATTCGAAGAGAAAGAAATGTGTGTCAAGAAGTGCTCATTTAAGATAAATCCTCTCTTCTCCTTTAAAAATAAATGTAACGTAATATTCTTAACATTTTCATGATTAAAATTTATACGTGAATTTAGAAAAATCATAACCAAAGTAATCCAGTAATTTTTCAGTACAATCAGTTAATAGCTTCTTATTTTTTGTTAGCAGAATACAGAATTCTACATTAATAAGAAAGAAGTAAAATTGTTATAAAAGATCTCTCTCTTTTTTTTTTTTTAAAGAAAAAACGTAATATAGTTTAGCATTTTATGGAATTATGTATTAAAAGTCCAGACAAAATAAACAACAGAAATACAATAAATAACTTGCTAATACAGGTCAAATTAGATAGATGGCGCTGCTCCAATTACGTCAGAATTGTTCCAAATCATTCAGTAGACGCCTGGCCCGATCAAGGATCAGTGACGTCATCGCCCGGTCACATTGATCCACCTCGGGCGCTGTACTGAACACGCTCTATGCAGAATCAGAAAAAAAAAAAAAAGAAAAAAATAGATATGCATTTATTTATTTTTATTCATAGTTAAATTAAATTTCTAACTAATGAAATGATTTAAATTGTGTAATATTTCATAGCCAATTTCAAACTAAGCATAAAGATTGCAGTACTGACTATGCTCCAATACAGGGATCGGAGTTGTTCAGGCTGTACTTTCGATAACTTAAAATTAAATATTGTGATCAAATGTCTCAGGGGATCAGTTGGATCAATTGAAGTGATCCAGAGACTGGATTCACCCAATGAAACTAAGTTTACTCCTTATAAACTGTGTTCTTCAAGGGTATATACTCACGAGAAAATATGCATTAACATTTATAAAAACCACAAATTTAAGATTTTTAGGATTACATTTTATATAATTTTCGCTTTCACGCGCGAATGCATATATGTTAATCTGCATTTTCATTGTTAAATGTCACTTTTACATATACATCGCATTTCTAAAGTATCAACGCTCTGTAGTCCATAAAGACATGTACCAATCAAAAATGTTAATTATTTTACAAATAACTCGATCAGTTAAGAGACTGCGCAGATGTGCAATTGGTTATTCCTTCCAAAAGCATTCTTGGGAAACCTTATCGCACTTATTCTGAATATGCTTTTCTGCTGAATGACTACACGAATGTTTATTAGGAGCGACTTTTCTAGAATATCTTTCAGAACGTAATCAATATACCTGTGCTTTCCGTTGTAATTAATACGTAAATGATTTTAATTATCTCCATTTTTTGGACATTCAGTGAGAAAATTTCTTATACTTTTGTGGCTTTCCCTAGGAATGGATGCGTTGTTAGACGATTATTTTCAGAAAAATTTCTAACTCACTTTTTACACGCTTTCATTCTTCCATGAGATTGTGAACGTTTATCCGAACTCACTTTTTATTAGTCAGAACATACTTTCCCTAACAACACATCTTCTCCTAAAGACATACTCAGGATATTCTGAGGATGAAAATACATCCAATGGACATCCACAGGATGTACTATGGATAAGTGTGCTGTTAGGGTCACTTTACATGTTTAGTCACTTTAAAACATACTTTACAAATGTGTACTATATTTAGATGAATGTGAACATGTGTATTCAGACTTCTTTTGAAAGAAAATTCTACTTAACAACATCATATACCACACACATAGGTATCTTCTTAAGTATGAGTTCTTAAATGTCTATATGAACTTCCTTTATCTGAAAATGCTTTAGAACATATTTCACAAACGTATGGCTTTTCTCCTGTATGAGTGCGTAAATGTATAATCATAGTTCCACGTCGGGAAAATCCTTTATGGCACACTTCACATACATATGGTTTTTCTTTTGTATGAGTGCGTAAGTGTGCATTTAAAGTTCTTTTCCCAGTAAATCCTTTGAAACATATTTTACACACGTGTGGGTTTTCTTTAGTATGAGTGCGTGAATGTTTATCCAAAATCTCTTTTTGAGTAAATCCTTTAAAACAGACTTTACACATGTGTGGCTTCTCTGTATGGATACGTAGATGTGCATTCAAATTACCGCTTAGAGAAAATCTTTTATGACATATTCCACACACATATGGCTTTTCTCCTGTATGAGTGCGTGAATGTTTTCGCATGTATTTTTTATCAGAAAACCCTTTAGAACAAATTTCGCACACATACGGTCGTTCTCCCGTATGGACACGTAGATGTAGTTTTAGATCTTTCTTTTCAGAATATCCTTTAAAACATATCTCACAAACGTATGGTTTTTCTTTTGTATGAGTGCGTATATGTGAATTTAGGTGAACCTTTGCAGAAAATCTTTTAAGACATATTTTACACATGTACGGCTTTTCTCCTGTATGAGTACGGAAGTGTCTATTTAAACTTCCTCCGTCAGTAAATCTTTTAAAACATACTTCGCAAACATATAGTTGTTCATTTGCATGGATGCGTAGATGAATATTTAGACAACTCTTTACAGAAAATCCTTTATTACATATTTCACAAACGTACGGCTTTTCTCCTGTATGAGTGCGTAAATGATTATCCAAATTTCCTTTTTGGGAAAATCCTTTAGAACATATTTCACACACATATGGCTTTTCTTTTGTATGGATGCGTAGATGTCTACTTAGAATTCCCCGTCGGGAAAATCTTTTAGAACATACTTCACACGAATACAGTTTTTCAGCTGAATTAGTGGGATCATCTGTAATCATATTTTTCTTAGAAAAACTATCTTTGGACATATCTTACAAATAAATTTAATGTGTATTTATGGCTGAACTCACTAAACTGTATTGATCCAGGGTTAAACGGTGATTCAGAAAATTCCAGAATCAATGTTAATACTGGATTCCTTTCTACTTACCATCAACGGATTTGACTTCGAGGAAAATGGAGTGGAAGCACCTGTGGCTGATGTAACGTGTCTTTCGCTTCATAAAAAATCAGTAGATTGCAAGTTCACAATACATAGATCACAGACAACTTATTAAGGGCCCTGTTTCCTGCAATGCCACACTATTTGTCAACACAGAGCCACAGCGATATTTCTTGGCGGCCTGGCACTTTTACGGTTACATCCAGACTGAAACATTGTGATCACAAATAGGTAAACAATCACAAATCTGGCTGTGTTTCAATCCAAACGCAACATTTGTTTACAAAACTGATCGCAAAGTTGTGAGCGATGAGGGGAAAATTTGCGACTGCCTCGGAGCTCTCACAAGTCGATCGCAGGTCTGCTATCGTCTGTAAAAACATGGCCGCTGGTGACTGTGTTAGAAATTAATAATGATTTTCATTCAATGAATTAACATGGCGAAGCTTTGCTTTTCACGAAAATGATACTTTCTCGGTATCTGATGGTTTTATTTGTTCACGTAAGTAAGAATAGATATTAAAAATATTAATATGGATCATGCTGAAAATTATAGTTGTAACATTTGTATATTTCCTAAATGTTAGGCTTATTTAATGTAGATCAAACGTGATATATCATGTTGGTGTAATTGTTTATTCATTTTATAACATAATATATTGTATTATTTTACAAGATGACTACAATATTCAGTAAAACTTTACAATTTGTTGTGATACAGATATACATAAATATACTTCTAAATGTAAATAAAGGCTACAACATTCGTTTGTAAAGTCCGATTTGTCAATTATTTTTATAGTTATCAATACTATTGACAGCAATATTTGGTAAAACTTTAGAATTCGGTGCGGTAAACCATAAAAGTTCTTTTTATTGTAAATAACAGCTTCTGCATCTGATTATAAAAGCCTGATTAGTCAATTATTTATTTTATTATGTGTAAAACTCTATGTAGATGAAAATATACAACTTATTATTAGTGTTGAAAAATGAGTTTTAAAGAATAAAAATATTTTACTCTCAAATAACTATACATATGTGGAATTCATATCTGCAGCTGGTTCATTACATTTAAATTCAGTATTTAACAGTTTGTAATCTTTAAATGAAAACTTCATGTTTAAACACTATAAATTACAAAATTTTGTCCATTAAAAATGGAGGGGGGAGATATGCTGCTGCCCCTCCTATTACTTTGTTTATGGTTACAAGATTACACAATACTTCCCCCCCCCCCTTCAATACATTTCCTTCTCTATATTTTTATATTTCCTTCTTCACTGTGTTTGAATTCTCTGCTGCTGGATCTAATTTTTCCCAATTGCTTATTACTTTGTTACTGAATTTTTTTCTTCATATACATTCATTTTAGCTAAATGACTAAATAACTTGATACAGTCGATTGAATACAACACACAAGCATTAACCAATTACTTAGCCTTGAATTAAAGCATTGTAGCCTGAAAGAGAAATATTAATAATATTTTTAATAGCAAAATTTTAAATTCAAAACTTACTAACAGCTGATATTGAATTTAAATATAATGAAATAGCTGCAGCTATTAATTATATATATGCATAATTATTTGATAAAAATACTTTTATTTTTCAAAACACAATTACAGCATTAATAGTAAAAGAATGTGGCTTGTATTTTTTCAGCTATATAGAATATCATAAGTAATAAAAATAAATAAATAACTGACTGATCAGACAGTTACAATTAAATGTGATAGCGGTTATTTACAATATGAATATTTAAGCAAATATTACCACACAAGATTGTTTAACCGAATATTGTAGTTATCTCATTATTATACAATATATTACGCTATTTTAAGTAATAAATAAGCAATTGCACAAACGTGATACATCATGTTTGATGCAGGCCCTGACTAACGGCAGGGCATACGGGGCAAATGCCCTGGGCCCCCCTTCTGGAAGGGGCACCCCCTACAGGCATATGCAGAAATTCTGCAACCTAAAGAGCTCTTATGCCACTGCAAGGGGGCCCCCCAGAATAGGCTTGCCCCGGGGCTCCAGGTAGTCTAAGTCGGGCCCTGGTTTGATGTACATTAAATAAGCCTAAAATTTATGAACTATATAAATGTTACAATTATAATTTTCTGCGTAATCCATTTACAAAAAAGCGAACATACAAAACCATCATATCCATATTTTTATACTTGACATATATCATCAATGAAACCTTTTAGTATCTTTTCCAAGAATTGATAAACCTTGTTGCACCATTGAACCGTGATTAAAAATGTATAAAAAATTTGAATAAACACCATAAAATGTAATAATTCACAACGGTGGTTTTGGGTCGAAAGAAAACACTACCTTTTGTCGGGCGAACAAAAGTAGGCCAGAGTGCTGCAAACAAACACTCATGCCTACTTTATTCGCCTGACAAAGGGTCATGTTTTCTTTAACTTTTTTTTTTTTTACCTTCAGAAAATTTATAAGCATACTACTACTTGTTTTCACAAAATATTCTAACATTTTATTCAACTGAAAAATACACTTATATATATATATATATTTTTTTTTTTCAACTCAGAAGTAAAATATTAATTTTTAAAAAAGTAATACTAATTGAAAGGTTATAAATTTTCAGAACATGAATACATTATTAAAAAACGCATTAAACAATGAGTAATTGTAGAAACAAATTTCCCCATAGAAGAACGTGAGTTTGGCTTCTGGTTAGCAACTGACTTTAAATACCAACTCGGCAATTCCCACATAATATCCGTTAGCATGTAAAGTTAAATTTTTATACCAACTATATGAAAACAACAGAGCAGATAATTTAACTTGGGCACTTAAACAGATATATGGGAAATGCCAAGTTGGTTATCAGCCAGGGTAGCTCAGTGATATACAGTAAGATGAGTACTCAATTTCAGTTCCCAGCTCTGGTCTTTTTCACGTAGTTTGTATACAAAATTCAATCTTGCACTCAAATTTCTCTAAATTTAATTAATCATGGTTCATGAATGGTTTAAGTAAAAATTACAGGGTCTATCAGAGTTGTGCCATGAATTAATCTTTATATATTTACACGTTAAATCTGCATTTGCAAACATAGTGATATTACCAACAGATATCATATGGGAAATGCCAAGTTGATAATCAGCCAAGGTGGCTTAGTGGTGGAGCGTCTGCACTGTAAGTGGAGTGCTCGAGTTTGATTTCCAGCTCAGGCATTTTTCGCATAGTTCGTACAAAACAATCAACCTTACACTCCAATTTCTCAAAATAAATATTCATAACTCATGAATGATATTTCTAACAAGGAAACATTCAAAAGGTGCTCTCTTCAAAAAATATGTGATTGTACTCTTCCTAAAACACCAGAAATTGAAAAAATTATCGGCTGAAATGAATTACAGCGACAACAAAAAATTATCAAAATTAAGAATATTTGGCGATTGATTTTGAGTACTTGGCAGAGAAACAAAACACGGTTCTGTTCTTACATAGCAATCTCGGTGCTAGCGAACTGAATGCCTAACAGTGCTAAATCGCCAAATATGCTTAATTTTGATAATTTTTTGTGGTCGCTGTAATTCATTTCAGCCGATAATTTTTTCACTTCCTGGTGTATTATAAAGAGTAGAATCACATATTTTTTTTTCAATATTTTTTGAAGGCGACACCTTTTGAATGTTTCCTTGTAAGTAAAAATTACATGGTTTATCAGATTTCTGCCACAATTAATTTTACAGTGAAGCATCAGCAGAAAACAGTTGTTGCCTGATTACCGATTTATAGATGTTCCAAAAATGTATTAAAATAGTCGACCAATCATAACATTAAAAAAAAAAAAAAATACTTTTTAAAAATGCATATGATCGAACCTCGTTAACATGAATCTCAAGAGGAAAAATTTTTTTTCATGTTTTCAGTAGTTCACGCTATCAGTAATCAATCTTCATTTTGACAGGGATTAAGGAAACAGTTCATGTTTTGTTAATGAGGTTTGACTGTATATACCTAATGCATGAAAAACGTAATTAATTAAAATTAGTTAAAATTTTACTTACAAACAATCTCTTTTTACTTCCTTATACAATGTATAAGGAAGTATTGTAATCCCGATTTGCGAAATGGATTTTGTATCTCTCATAGCTCAAAAATGAATCATTATAGAATGTTGCAAATTTATATGTGTCATTGTCATGATGTCCAACTGTACACCTGCAAGTTTCGCTTTAGAGATATCAGCGAATTTACACCATTTTTCGTGCCATCTGTATGTGTGTATGTATCTCGCATAACTCAAAAACGGTTGGCTGGTTGGTTAGGTTTTACATCGCACTAGTGCTGTGTAATGGGCAATTGGCGACGGTCTGGGACTCATCCCTAGAGGTGGTCCGGAGACATGCCATAACAGTTTTGATCATCCACGGAAGGGATGGCTCTCCCACTTGGGTGGCCCCTAGAGGTATAATTTTTTATGGGAACATGTAGGACATTGCATTCATGACAGTTTACATGCACCAGCCACCATTAGTGTATACAGCAGTCTTTGGCCGACCTTTGAGTACCAAACCTGCAATCTTCCAATTACAAGCCTGGCACTTTACCGACTGGGCTACAGCGGCCCCCCAAAAACAGTTGGACATAGAAGATTGAAAATTGGTATACAAGTTTGTTATAACATCTAGTTGTGCACCTCCCTTTTTTTGGTCTTTCTGTGACTTTTCATTTTGGAGAGATTTACGAAAACTGTATTCATAATAACCAAATATACAAAGGTTTTAGTTAATACATATGACCCACCATCATAGAGATTTAAAAATAAGCTAATGATAGAGCCCATAATTGTATTATTATGAAAGTCGTTGACATTTCTGCATGTAGAAAGTAATTTGTAAAGACATAAGCAAGTTTTAGTCAACAAATGCATTTTATTTTAGGAATATTCAGCCCGTAAATAGAACATGTAATGATATTTTTATTAAAGTTGCCGACACGCAAAAACAGGTTCTAGACGACGAATGCACTTTAATGAATATTGAGCATGTAGATAGAGCATGTAATGATATTGTTTTGAAAGTTGCCAACATTTTCAGTGAAGAAGGTAGTTTTTAGTATGTAAGCAGGTTCTAGTCGACAAATGCCCTTTATTTTGTTTTAGTCTTGTTTGTCATATAAAAAAATTTCGAAGAATTTAGTTTAGTGCTATAAACCAATGGATCTTTCCAGAATTCTATTCTTATTGAAATTAGAACTTCCAAACTTTGGCAACCCTAAACTACAAATTTTCGCCAAATTCGATGCCAAGACCAAAATCAGTATTGGCTACAAACTTGGCAAGATTAGCGATCAAATTTGGCACAAATATTGTTTCAGGATAGCCTGAATTAGTAAATCCTTTCTCAATTTTAACTGAATTAATTGTTTCGGTAAAGTGTATCATTTTTCACCTCTAATTTTCGGCAAAGAGAACAAAAGTAGGTCATCTATACTCAAAGGATTTTTAATAAATTCTAAGCTATGAATTTGCTAAAAAAGATTGTTATTAAAGGAACCTCACTCAGACCCATAACATTATTAAATGTCATTAACCCAAATACCTCCACATTACCCTATTTATACTAACAAAATTTATTGCTGTCTGCACCCAAGTGCTTCCATATCTTTACTATATAACTAATGATGTAATCATAGTGAAGGGAAATGGATATTTGTCTATAATGATGAATGATAGTAAAGTACCGTTCCATTTTGCCGGTGCAAGCGATAAAGGTCGCCAAAAATGATACTACCAACACCAAATGAAATATCCTTACTGGTAACTTTTTACCACCACATTTTCAAAACAAGTTGCAGTCATTTCTTATCAGTCACATCTTTTTCCTAATACATCAAAAATGGATGAGAAACCAAAATCAATAAAAATTTGGGATTTGCCCAAACAGAGGAAGAATCTGTCAGTTTATTTCAAGCAAAAGACAACTACTACTTGTGATAAAAAGTTCTTAGAACTAACTTTTATTAAAATTTTTTTATATGTATACTATGTGCTTTCGACAGAAAAGTTTGCTTGGCGAGATTTGGAGCATGATTAACATTTTTGTGCCAGTGAAATGGAAAAATACCGACAATAATAAACCTTAATTTTTTTTTTTTAATTGAGCAATGTATTACTTGTTTCTAGTCATTAAATAATATGAAAGAGCCTGACACAACTAAAACTCAAAATCTACAACCATTTTCATTAAAATCATTTCTGAATTAAAGAATTGTGGATATTAATATGAAACAAAATTAATATTATATCTATCTATATATATGCATCTGTGTGTGTGTGTAGAAAATTAATTTTACATCTATTAACATTATATAAAACATTACGAAAAAGATTTTTTTTTTTTTTTTTTTTTTTTTTTTTTATGCTCACATCTGTAAGTACTAACTATAACATTTTTAAACTGCTGAATTTTATTAATGTGAATTTTTATTTTCAAAACATTATATACTTATACAGCTAGTTATTTACTTATTATTTTAATTATTCTAACCAATGAATGTTACTACAAATGAGGAAAATAGTTTATCGAAAATTAAATCAGTTTACAAAAGCTTTGTATAAGCTTTTAATTGTTGAAAACCACCTACTAAACAATTAAAATAAAATCTACTTTTCATATACTAGGCAAATATAACAACTTTAGAATTTTTTAAAGTAAATGCTTAAAATATAGATTAAATGTTAGACTAGTTGATGCATATACATAAGTATACTTAAAGAGTTAAATTTAGGCTCCATTCCAAAAATTGTAAGAATGTACACTTGAAACTTATTGTAACCTATTTACTAAATGAAATTCAATATAGACAATAAATGAATGATAACATTGAACGTTTCTGAAACCAAAAATATAAAAGATACAAATACATTAATATTTTTAAACTAAGTTTAAAAAAGCTGCATGTAAACAATCTATTAAAAAAAAAAGTTCAACTAATTTTTTTAAAAAACAAAAACTGCATTAAACTTCATATATAAGTGTGAATATCGTCTTATTTTGTGTTTTATCTCCCTCTGATAATACACAGGGAGAGACATTTTCAGAAAAATAATTACATTTAAACACTTCCGTATTTTTAATTACAGATACGCTAATAAATAAATATAAACAAAAAAACGCAAGCATATGCTAGGTCAGATGTTTCTCACTAGCCAATCATTACGGCTTATCGTTTAAAATAATCGATGTATTGGAAACCGGAAATCACAAACTTGCGATCAGCCGCTGTCATTTGTGAGCGACTGAAATTGTTCTGTTTGGAATGAAACTTTCTTGGCGATCACAAATTTCGGATTTGTGATCACTCGATTGCGAGCGAGCGAGCGTTGTAGTCTGGATGTAACTGTAAGAACAGGATTCGACAAGGATTTATTTAACAAAACTCTATTAAGTGTACTTTTTTAATATGGGAATTTTTGCTAGTGTTCGGAGACTTTTGTTATCGACTGTATATATATATATATATATAAATGCCAGATTCACCAAAATCTATACAGTTCATGTGACTGTGTATAAATTTTGTGATGTTTATGTGACATGTACATAAATTTTTGGCTCAATCGAATATGGCATTTAGATGCTATAGCACTTTAAATATTTTGAACCCTCAGGTGATTATGATAAAGAATTTTTCTTTGTGTCCCTGAGAAAAGAAGCGTAAGTGCAAGATAAACCAAAATCAATAGATTTACCTATAACACACATACTAACTTTCAGCTCATTTGAACAAAGTGTCTAGATGCTATAGTATTCACGCACACATAGACATACTACCATAAAATTAAGCGAAAATGAATGCAGGAGATCTCAAAGAGTACAGATGCACTAAAATCTCAATGTCGAATTTATGTCATGATTACAAGAATTTTCTTACAGTTTGCAAAGTAAAAAAAATAAATAGTTTTCTCTGGAAGCACACGGTAAAATTATCTGTAATACGTAATACGTGATACAATTCGAAGTCCAGAAGCAGAAAATGCTTAAATTGCTTCCAACCAGCAGGAAAAATGGTTTGGGAAGTTTTTAATTAATAATTTTTTAAGTTTTGGAGAAAACATAAAAAACTCAATACCTAGGAGTGTAAGTGTGATCCGAGTTCAAATCCAGCACCTCTCGTATACCAGCTTTGTGAATGAAACCTCTCAGTAGTGGTGGTGTCAATATTAAATATTCTACTTTACATGTACAGCTTTAATGACTGTAGCTGGTTTCTATTTTTAAAAGTTGTGAATATAAAAAAAATATATATATATATTTACAGAGAGAGAGAGAGAGAGAGAGAGATTGAGTATATTAAAAGCAGTAAGATAAAAAAAAAGGGGGGGGGGGTCAGGAAGAAGGAGAACAGAAAATATCATCAATGATATTTTATTAAACATTATTAATATTATTTTAATATTTGTTGCATATTTTACTTAACTAAAAATATAACCATTTAGAAATTAGTAAAATGTTCTTGAGACTGTTCCAAATAATCAGGATTGAAATTAAGTTTTCATTTCAATTTTCTTATATAACTTTAAGTACGTTCATAGTGGAATTTGCTATATGAAGGACAGAGATTATTGATTACCATGCAATTTTAATATTTTTTTTTTATTCAGAATTCACTGTATTTTCTGATATTTGATTTTTTTAAAACAGAAAAATTCAAGAACTTGCCACGCCTTGATTTTGCCTACTTAAAAAAAAAAAAAAAAAAAATTCAAGGACTGTATGAACTCTGTCTCGACCTTGAGCCAGTATGCTAAGTATGCTGCCATTTATATATAATGTAAAAAGCAAACTGTGTAAGATTGCATAGTTCATCCCTTACATTGAAATATTCTCTTATTATTTAAAACATAAATAAGTCTGAAAAGTATAGCGATTATTTTTTCTCCTATGAGCAATATCGACAACATCTTCAATTATTGTTATTATTATTGTTCTCAAATATGTAACAATATCAGGCAATAGCAAGTACTTGATAAACAAAGTAAGTGTTAAAATACAAAGTAAAGAGTTGTTTTTAAAAACAGGATTTTTTTAAACAGATAAAAAGTTCTTACTACAAATTTTAAGTACTATGGAGCGATTTTAAATACAAAATACGAACACATGCAACATAAATTTCAACAAAGTATCGTAACATCACATTCATTTTCATGGTGCACTGCACACATGCATGAAAATAAGTATATATATATATATATCAGGGCCCAGTGGCAGAAACACCGCGACATAGTCGCGGACACAGAAAAACGGCTTGCGGACAGTTTTTGTCTGCACTGATAAAAAAATTTGTCTGCAAATTTCGAATAACAATTCACTTAAAACAAAAAAAAAAAATCTGTATCAAAACTAAAAACAATACTTTTATTATTTATAATTATTTGTATTGTGTTGTGTCAAACATTGCTTTAAAACATTTAATTGAATGAGATGAATTGAATGAATACACACAATTGTTACGCAGTAAAATTGTATTCGTGTATTGTTGCACGAGATCACCACTGATGTTAAGCCCCACCCCCTCCAACAGCTTTCAGGCTTTTTGAGTGTAAGCCATTTTCACCCCTGATTACACGCAAATTTTGCAGACAGATTATGACATTTCAAAAGCCTGTCGCAGACGCTTTTTGCCACTGGGTATCACGGTTGCTACACAAAGCAGGAAAAAAATTTCCTGAGCTTTCCTAGTCCCTTTTAGAAGTAAAATAGATGACACGCAATCAGTGTTGTGCAAGTTCA